>JAHWFO010047825.1:5227950-5255325 GCA_023313115.1 Rhysida immarginata | reverse complement strand
GATACAAAAAGAATTTTGAAAATCGGTTAACAAATAAAAAAGTTACAACCATGGAGACCTTATTTATCAATCGCCCCTCGTAGTTTTCTCTTTTGCCGTCGAAAAAAAACATAGGCCAACGATGAAAAAACGTTTTAAATGAATTTGCCTTACTCCTGTGGTTTTTAGTGTGCTGAATCCGAATTTGCTTTTGGATATTTTCTATCACGTCACGTTTTCAAGTTATGCACATAGAGACTGCACTGTTAAAGTAATGGGTGTGAAGAGAAGCGGCTGCAATGTTAAAATTTCCATATATTTGGGCCACAAGTAAATTTATCAGGCTCCAAACACTGAATAATTTAAAATATTTCATTGAAAAACAAGACATCTATGGATGATAGAAAAAAACTGAGGTCAGATCCGGATTTAGTATAAGAATCAGCTCTTAACGTTAAAAAAGTGTTTTGTTGGCCCGTGTAATTAAAAGTTAAAATCGACAGATCCTTTGTGTTCATTTCGTGCAAATAACTTTGATTTAGGATTCATATACAAGGTGATGCGCTAAGTGTTACCCAAATACGGAATACTTTAATCTAATTTGAATGTAGAGATAAACGGTTAATTTCAACTGGTATATTTGTCCGCATGAAAATGATGTAAATTATTTGGATTAACTACCTTGTGATTCACCATGTATAAAACATAACTTAAAAAGTGGAAAAATACACTAGATATACCGTGTATATCATTTGAACCTTTTCAGGCAATTAAAATAAATAAAGTGTAATAAAATAGGTTGTCTCTACGAGCATTATTATTATTATTATTATTATTATTATTATTATTATTATTAGATTAAAATACTTAATAATTCTAAATCTTTTCTTTAATAGATACATTTGATCAGGAGCAAAAGAACACAGTGGATTTGGAGAGGGTGAATGCCAATGATGAATCAAGCAACCCTTGTCCAGAAGATCTTCCCACATATCGTATGTTCATGCGTACAGATTGTGTTGTTATAAATCCAGTAGATGAAAACGACAAACAGAATGGCAAACCGTCGACTCCAAAGCCTGAACAATCAAATGGGGATTACCATCATCACATGAACTATTTAGAACTAGATAACAATAATTACGGCGGCGGATTTCATGGTTCCAACGCAAATAGCCAGGTGCAACAAGGAGGTTACGGAAATCAAGTTGTACAACAAGAATACCAGCAGGGCCAGAACTATGGAAAATATGATCAAGGATGGAATGGAGAGTCATTTGTAGAGCCACAACAACAGCAACAACAAAACCAGCAGGAGCTTTTGGAAGAACTCCAGAGACTTAAGGAACTGGAGCAGCAGCAACAATTACAAGAACAGCAACAGCAATATGGGCGTTATGGTAAAGAGCACAACGGTTACAGTCAACAAAAAGAATCGAATTATCAACAAGTAGGAGCTAATTCTTACGAAGAACAAAGACATCAAAGTTCGCACTTTGGGCAAGAACAAGAAGAACCGAAAACGCCAAACAAAATCGATTCGATGGAAAGTTATTGGACACAAAGACCTCCAAGCTCGTCTTCAAATAGCCAATCAAAAGTTCGTTTACCCACAAGCGTCGTTAGTGCAGGATCTTCATCTGCCAATGAACAAAAACCAATTGGCACTCAAGAAAATTATCAAAATCAGGGCACTATTTACCACCCTCAAGGTACAATCGGTCATCGCCCATATCCAGTGGTGATACCTTCGAATAATTATGGGGGGACGTCTGATGGTCAGTGGTCGGTGAATGTGCCAATCTCACCTGTTCACAAACCAGCAGTTCCTCAACATCAGGGAGAAAAATTCTCTTGTGATGGAAAGCCAACTGGTTTTTATACTGATTATGCTTCAGACTGCAGGAAATTCTATCGCTGTGTTTATGGCGATCCTCGTGTGTTTGAATTTTTGTGTGGTCCCGGCACAAAGTTTCACTCTGTTATGCACGTGTGCATGCACGAGTACGATATAGACTGCTACAGACAAACGCATTCTCAGTTGCCCGTTATGAAATGATTACAAAAAATGCGAAAGCAATTTTTTAGGAAAAACGAGGGGAAAAAAATTGCAATTTATAAATAAAACAATTTGGGGAGAAAATCATCTTCTTAATGATCTCTTTGTATTATTACGTTAGTTATCCTGCAAACTGTATTGTTTTAAAATGTTGTATTGTTTCATTAGCTATAATGCTAAAGCTTAGGAATTAAACTTGTATTTTTTTAGAACCCAGTATCTGTGCTTACAACGGTTATATAATATTTTTAATGCATAATAAATGCGACAATAGTGTACATCTCTTATACTATTAAGTAAGTAAAATTTATACATATATAGTTATTTAAAATTTGACTAAATTCTGTATGATTTCCCGAAATGGAATTGTAATAATTGTTCTGCAAACTTTTAATCTGATACAGTTTGGGAATATTTGCTTTTAATGCATGTCTATCGAATATTTTTTTTTCCATTTTATAATTTATATATAACTATCCTTGTTCATAACTTACTTTTTATAATTTCTCGTATGTTCTATCTATCGTAACCTAATATGAATAACGGATAACCATAATAACTTAATAAAAACATAACAAAAAATAGGAACGAATTAGTCTTAGTTGTCTTTATCGGTATGAAATTAATTGAGATGTTGTGATTCACCTAAAAAATTTAGAATGCCAGGAGTCTTTCTTTTTTTTTTTTTCGATAAATTTTTTATAATTCAAATGTTAAATTTTTAGACGTGAGGCTTAAATTGGTCGATTTTTATAACCGATCTAATCCTAAACCTGACATTTTTTAATTAATTTTGCTTTCATTAACCCCGTTTTGTGCATTTGCTGTGGGGGCGACTTTCTCTGCTTAGGTGTAGTCGTACATACATTATTCAAATAAAGCAATAATAAATTGGATTCTCTAAAGCCTTCGTGCAAATTATCTTTAAAAGATGAATGTTATCCTTTATCCTGGAAGAATGAACGGATATTTATAAGAGAAAAGGACGAGACACAAAAACCCTGGAATGCAATAAATAGTTAATAAATACAACTGAAAAATAAAATAAAATTCAGTTGTATTTCCTATTTGTCCTCCGTCTTGTCCTATCCCAACAGTTCGTCTAATTAATCTCATTTGTTCTCTTCTTGTTTGTCAGCCAATAACGCCTTACTATTCCCCATGCAAACTATATATAAACCCGTCCGTTAGTACAACTTTCATTTTAAAGCATCCTATACATAGAAAGAGATATCGTGATCCAAGGCATATACTTGATATTAATTTTGAAGACATTGATAATGTCTTATTTCCAGATTACTGGACTTCATAGGTCGTGTTTTATCTAATACTAGTGGTCTGCTTCTAGTCTAGACAGTCGTCAATCAAATTTTCCTCCACCAAGAGGAGGCAATTTTCTTTCATACTTTGGATGACCCTTGTGGGTACATCAGGCTTCTTTTCTAGCTCAGTGTATTTCCCTTGGAATATGATTATGAAGGGTGAGATTATGGAAGCTATGCTTCAAGTTCCACTTGAATACCGATACACTACACTGTTCGATTGTCGATTGTCGATAGTACAACTTTCATAACTTCAGGATAATTCTCTAATATTCTATTTGCTTTTAGAGAATTATCCTTTTTTGCTTTGATAAAGGATAGGCTCTATCCGAAACGTCAGCTCTTTATTTGATTTTTTAGTTTTATTTTGATTTTACTTATATATTTATTAATTATTTTGTTATTTGTTAATTATTATTTTATTTTTCAGTTGTATTTATTAACTATTTATCCTGGAAGACGATTACTATTTTTGCCTAGGACAAAGTAAAATTTCTAATAACCTGTGAAGATTGCAGGCCAATTGCTATATTATGTTATCCTGCAAAATTACTTGAATCTTTGATCTTTAATATTCTACAACATTTTTATAAATAAATACATCCATTACGCAAAATAGATTCATATAGGGACGGTCTCCTTTTACAAATGTGCAGGAATTAAATAATGAAATTTCATCGGCTTTAGTTAATTAGTCTCACGTTTGTTTAATGGGGATTTGACTAAGGCTTTTGATACAATAAGTCAGAATGTCTTCATCTAAAATTAATATTAATTGGCATTGCCCTTACTATTGCAAAATGGACCAGTTCTATGTTAATCAACGTAAGTTGTATATCAAAGTAAATAATAATAAATTTAGTAAAATAAATAGGTTCTCCTCTGGGGCCCAGACTTCTTATATCTTATAGATATTGAACAGATTATAAAATGTTCTTATTAATGGACCAAAATGTATTGCTTACTGATGATGGCCTAGTTTTGAATCTTCATGAGTCTTGTATTGTACGGTATACTAGAAAGACGAATAAACTTCTTTACAGAAAATTAGGTAAATGATCTTGGAATTATCTATAATAGTGAAATAGTAATAGTGAAATATAATAGTAAACGATTTAATAGACATCTAAAGTGCGGGGCTCTCTTGTTTTATTAGAGATACATAATTATTATTATTTATTTATAAACCTCAAGTTTTATCAAAACTATTTTTGGCTTTTAATTTATTACGTAAATATCAACAAGATTTCTAAATTTAATAGATATAAGAATTTTTTAAAATTACTCCCAATAGGACTTGTTGCATAATTTAATTGTAAACAATATTTTAATGACATTAAAGCAACTGTTTGCTGATAAGATTGGTGCATCGGATTTATTGGATCACGTATAAGGTTTTACACGGTTGCCACCAGAAATGTTTGGGCCCCTGACAACTGGGTACATGTGGGCCCCTCTGGGCTCTACCTTGTGCCTGATGCCTTTTCAATCAAGCGTGGCTGAAGAGGCCCCCCTTCCGTTGGGGCCCCGGACTAGAGTCCCGTTTGTCCCCCCCCCTGGCGGCGGCCCTGGGTTTTATGTAGGTTTGTGATGCTCTCGTGCTAAAAATTAATCCAGTTACTACAAAATCAATGCTACTTTACTAGAAAAGGGCACTAATTTTTAACAATAATTTTAAATCTTTATATTTTCATATCTTTTAATCTGATGTTCTAACTGAAATTTATGTTTTTCAAAACTGAATTTAGTTATTTTAAGGTTTTATATCAATTAACATTTTCAGTTTATAGCAACCCCGATTTGTTCCAGGTTGATACATTACACATTAAAACAAAAAAGAAAAAAAAAAAAACTGAAAAAAGAATAAGCCATAAAGCTTCGAAAAATTAAAGGAAAAGAAATTTTATTCTGTGTCCAAAATTAGCAAGTTAAATTATAATTCTTAATTAGCCATAGTAACCCATTTAAATGTAGCGTGTGTGTTTTTTTTAAAGCCTTTAACTGAGTGTTTAGTCACGAGATGGCAACCAACTTCCCGAAGCGAAAGGAAGGAAGAGCGAGTAAAGAAAAGAAAATGTTTTTTATCGCAGTATTTACTTAAAACTTTAAAACTAAGCAAACGTTAAGTTGTAAATATAATAGAACTGGTTAAAACTACTTCCCTTTCTCTCTCTCGTAAGCGAACAATCCTTTGAAAATAAAGTTAATCTGTTCTCTCCCAGTAAATTGAAATTTATCGAGGCTTCTTCTTAATTTATAAAAGATAAATAAGAGAGAACATCCAAGAAAAGAATTTTCGACGATTTTTACACTTCATACTCTCTGGACATTATTGAATATCAATCTGAAAGCGCATAAGACAGTTCGACTGTCTTGGAACTAGCCAGGAATAAATGCCCTGGTTCGATCCCAAGTTGTAGAAAACCGTTTTTCTATTCTCAATTAATATTCAAATTATCAAACAATAATTACATAACGTATTTCTAAGCATAAAATAGTATAAAATTTGTAACGTAAAAGTTATAAATAATTGCCTATTTTAAAATGTACTTTTCAATAGCTAAATTAACAACATATAAAAAGTAACCTTTAATTTACTATTTCCATCCTCTTTCAGTCCTTTGGGGTTGAAGCAAGCTTATATTTTGGAATGAAATTTTAATAATAATTGATAAAAAAGTTGTTTTGTTTTTAGTAATTTAAAGACATCGAAAATTAAAATCGAACGAAAAAAAAACAAACAAGAGTTGAAGTGTCTGCTTATTATTCTAACTAAATCATCATATTATTCAAGATAAGATAAATTTAGATAATTTTGAAAATGAAATGTAATATTTTAATTCGAACATTGAAACAGTCAAAGAGGTCTTGAAATATGAAGGGGGGGGGGGGGCCCCAGAAGGAACCAAAAGAAAAAGTAATAAAAGTGAGAGAGAGAGCGAGTGTAATTCAATGAAGGAGGGAGTAGTGAAGCCACCACTGCAGTCCTCCCCAGCTGCTGTTGAAAATGCCAACGCTAGGAGAAACCCGCGCGAACGACAAATCACATGGTTTCCACGGCCCAATCGTATGGCCTTATTTCTACCGCCATCTTTCTTTCATACTTTACGTCGCAATGTGTTCTTGATTCATGTTTAGTGAACAAATTATAAGTTAAAATTACTCCAAAATCCTCCTGCCATGGCGAATGAAGGAGGAGGTGGAAAGCTAAAAAATAAGCGCCTTCACGGAACTAAACCGTATGCTAGGCCAAAGGTAAGGTTGACTGCAACAAAAATCACACTGGGCGCTCAACCATTTATTTCATCGCACTTTTAGGCTTAAGTTTCTGGTGCTCGCTCTTAACATGAGACGGTATTTAAAATAGGTATTCATCGGCTGACCCAGATTTTGTTGCTGTTATAGCCGTACATTTCTTAATTGCTTCTGTTTATTAATATTAAAAGTGCCGATCTAAAAGTGAATTTAATCTTTTCTTTTTTTTTCTTCTTTTCTTTCTTTCTTTTTTATTTTATTTTTATAAATGGATTGGTGCGAGAGGCGAGCACCAGATCACAGTTCAACAACGAGCGTGATAAAATATAACACGAACACATTTCTTAAACCTTAACAGCGATTATTTTGTCTTGCTTTAGGATTTTTTTTTTTATGAAAAAACAAACTCCACAAACTCAAAAGTTATGACATAACGTTTGCTACGCGAGCTTGACTTCATTATGTTATGACACTTTAAATTTACTCTTCATTTAACGCGATCAATTCCTGGTTTAATCGACTAAGATAATCATTGACACTTAAATTTATTAAAAATACACTCAATTAATCCTAAAATAATGTACATGCATATGTATTATTGAAGTGATTTCAGCAAACATCCTTAGATTTTGTTATCGTTACTTTAACGAACACGTGCGGATTTATAAACAATTGGAGCGTTAAATAGAGTGAGACGGGTAATACGTGGGTTTATCTGCAATCACGACTCCTATTAATTGCCAGACCGCCCGATTATAGATAAAACCACTAATTAAAATAATTTGCTGTCTCTAAAAGTTCATGTTTTATAGTATACAACTTAAACCAATAGAATGAGAATCAATAAAGCATTCTTTTCCACTCATCTTTCAAACCGTTTCTTAACTGAAAGATAGAAATCCTAAAGGGAAACTTAACATAAAGTTTGCTAATGATTCGTTTCAAAATAAATCTTAGAATAACTACAATATAGTCAAACATCTGTAGTATGCTTAAAGCTTTCTGTAACACACATCTTGACTGTGCTCATTATGTATTTTCCAGAATATTTGAAAGAAAATTAGGGGGAAAGATACCAAACCTTAAAACACTTTTGCCATTATGGGTATAAAAAAATAAAACAATTTTTATTTACTTATTTTGATCATCTTTGTAACGTAATGTATTGTGCGAAATATTTCTAAAATACAGTTGATAAATTCTACAAATAAGCATTGAAACTTCACAGGCTTTATGAGTTAACTTTGAAATTGAGTACTGGGAAGCTACATTAAATTGATTTTTTTCATACACAAATCCTAACAATAATGATAATTACGAGTGTTTCATAGCTAAATTTAGCGTGACTTTTGTTTGATCGCCAAGAGATATTACTTTGTTAGCACATTGTAATAAATTTTCTTTTGGTACCGTGATTTTATAACTGATGAAAGACTCGTTATACAGGGTGTTTCAAAATTATGTACAATAAATTTAGTGACATATTCTTCAGGTCAAAAGAAGACGAAAATGTTCTATAGCACTTTGTCTGGAAACGATTTGTTTGCGAGTAATCCAATATCATACAGTAGGGAAGCACGGTAGTTAGCGGACGATATTTTAGCAGTTCCAGCGTTTCGACCCAACACTAGGTTGAGTGGCTTGTTCCATTTAAACCTACTTTAGGGTTGTTCCATTAGTTGTGTACGGTTGTTTCCATTACTGTAGTTTCACTACTGTACATCCACTAGGAATATCAATTTCAGAACGTTTGCGTACTTTGACATACGCATTACGATTTACGTAAAAAAAAAGTCATGTACACGTATTCCAGTGCAGAATACACTGACATGCACCTAATGTATGGTCTTGCGGACGGAAATGCTGTGGAAGCAAGAAGACTCTACCAAGAACGCTTTCCGAATAGACGTTTGCCAAATAACCGAACATTTGTATCTGTCGACAGACATTTGAGGGAGCGTGGTTCCTTTGGCCGTCAAACAGGACAAGAGCGGCCTGTAGCACATTCTCCGGATGAGAAGGATGTGATAATTGACATCATACATGATGAACCACAGACAAGCACCCGTCGTATTTCTTCCATGGTACACATTCCGCACTCATCTGTTTGGCGCATTCTTCACCGTCAGCTTTTGCATCCATACCACCTGCAACTGGTTCAAGGCACTGAACCCAACGGACTATCCACACCGACAACGATTTTGCCAATGGATACAACGTCGTCATGCTGCAGACCCTAGTTGTCTCAGCCAGATACTTTTCACGGACGAAGCAACCTTCACCCAGACAGGAATCGTAAATTCTCAAGACCAGCACCATTGGGCAGATGCTAACCCGCACGTTACCAGAGCTCGAGCGCATCAAGAGCGTTTCTCCGTGAACATTTGGTGTGGAATTGTCGGAAATAACTTAATTGGCCCTTATGTGTTGCCGCCACGATTGTCTGGGCGAATGTATCTTTTGTTTCTGCAGAATGCATTGCCAGAATTACTGGAAGATGTTCCTCTTTTGATAAGATCTAACATGTGGTTCATGCATGATGGCGCTCCAGCACATTTCAGCCATGTTGTGCGAGCACACCTTAATGCTGCATACACGAATTGGTGGATAGGTCGAGGTGGACCGGTAGCCTGGCCTGCAAGATCACCCGACCTTAATCCCTTGGACTTTTTTCTGTGGGGTCATGTGAAAACGATCGTCTACAGCACAGAAGTTCCTAACATTATGGATCTGCGACAACGAATTGAAAATGCATGCCAAACCGTTCGTAATGCTGGCGACGAACTCTTCCATGACATCAGACGGTCGCTCATGCAACAAGCCGAAGCGTGCGTGCGAGCTGGTGGCGGGTACTTTGAACAATTCCTGTAATTTGGAGCCACGGGTTTAGTTGGCTGTATCGCATAAATAAATCGTTTCCAGACAAAGTGCTATAGAACATTTTCGTCTTCTTTTGATCTGAAGAATATGTCACTAAATTTATTGTACATACTTGTATAATAAGTGTCTGCAAACAAAACACTTTGAGTGAGTATATACTTTAATAATAGCCGGAGCAGATGCTCAACAAAGTAATATTCAAACCATAGAAGTTCTAAATATATTCCTTTCATTATTTAAAACTTTACTGAAGCTAGCACTAAATATCACTGTAAATACATATAGCATAGGGTTCTCCCCAGGCCCTTTTGAAGGGGTGCGCTGCCCGGCTGATTTTGGTGACTGCCTGGCTGAATATACGAAAAGCTACACAACACTGCATAATGTTTTATTTTTTTAAAATTGTTGTCTGCCCTGCTATTTTATCTTTCCAACCACCTGATAAAATTTTTCCTTCCATATATTAAATGTTATAATATGGGTAAGGGGAAAAAAATACAATGTTAATTAGTTGTCGGTGTTAGCAGTTCATGACCTGCCAGTTAATCGAAAATGGTGGAAGCACTGAATTGTTTGTTAATGAATAAAATAAATTTGAGGTTAAGGAAAGTGCTTAATATTACTTGGAATAGAATGTCAACTTACTAATAAAAGGGAATTTCACTGCATAAGAAATTTTAATTTTGAAACCTTAGCATCGTTTATCAATAGAAAGAGAAATATTTTAGAATTTGTTGATCTATTTTTAAAATTTCTTTATTAATGCTTCACCTTACTTAAACTACCTCTGTATGCATGATCAGGGTTCTCCCCAGACACTTTTATACAGGTGTGCCGCCCAGCAGATTTTGGTGACTGCCCGGCTGAATACACGAAAAATTGCACACCAATGCATAATATTTTATGTTTTTAATTTTTGTCCACCTGGCTATTTTATCTTTCCACCCAGCTGATAAAAATTTTCTGGGGAGAACACTGATGTTCATTTATAATGACTCCAGTGCAATTGAAATGCGATAACTCACAAATGAATAAATAATAAAATAAAAACGATATAAGGAACTGGCAAAATTAACTAAAATGCACATAAATAGTTTAATTAAAAAATTTCAAAATATACAAAAATACATGTAACGTCAGAAACTAGTTATTAAATAAATTAATTTTGATTGATATTTTAGAGAAAACCTCACAAATTAAAAATATTTCCTTAAATAATTTTTTATATTTACCTCAACAGTTCAGAGAATAAAATAAATCTATGAATAACCTGGCTAGGTAAACTAGAGCACTAAGGTGCAGGTGTTGTCGCTCTCGAAACTTGTGGGTTCGAATCCCGCTGAGGGTATGGAAGTTTGTGTTTGTCCCTTTATCAACAAGCCTGGAAGGCCAAGCAAAGCTGATCCCCTACTAACAAGGGAATCCCTCGAACATGTATGTCACAGATTTCCACCAAATTGAAATATGTTACTCAATTGAAGCTACAATAGATGCTTGTAAAATAAGAGAGTGCGGATTTTTGTTTCTTTCAAAATAAACCACGAAAACGAAAAAATTTGAGCACACATTCATACAAGGACTCCATTGTTAAAGCGGTGTATTAATGCGCTTAACGGAACTTCTTTCTTCCACTACTCACAGCAACAAGCACGAATCCAATTCAGATGAAATAGACAGCAGCAGATGGCAATTGAATGGTTTCTCAAATTTCTAAACAAACTTAGTTTTTAAAATAGATTATTACAATTAGCTAATTGCCTTCCAGTAAAAAATGTTTAGAGTAATTAATAACCATTTCCTTAATTTATTATTTCATTTTATTAAATAATTCGGTAATCAAACACGGGGCTGCCTTCATGTGCAACGTCGAGTAATACGTTGCGTTGGTGAGAGGGTATGTATCGCGGTGCTTTATAATTTTAAATAAAAATAGTATTCATGGATGCCTACCTCGTCTTATAAATTATTTCGAGACGAATAATTGTACAGCAAAATTAATGTTTATGCCTAATAACAGTGCTCTAACTGCAATTCTTTGTCGATCGCCGCTAACAAGTTTGCTTCCCCTCTTTCCGCCATGTTTTTTGAACTCTGTGCTCTTCCGGTGCGCTTCACTGCCGCGCAACGCTATCACTTCCAAGTGTGCTTGCGTGCAAAAAAAGGCTATCCGGGGTTCCCTTGTAAGACTATTTTTCTCAATAAATCCAATAGTTATTTAACATCCTTGACGTGTGAAAAGGTTAAAGAGGAATAGAAACAAAAGAAGGAAATAAAATTTAACAAATTGTCAATAATTTATTGATAAATATAAATTTAGATTTAAACTTTGTTAATCAAAATTAAATAATTCATTTTTAATTCATCATATCTTCTAGTTCTTCAAAGGAGAAACTTGCATTATTTGTTTATATCAATCCCTTTTGTTCAGCCCCACGAAATAATGGACTTGGCTGGACTGAGGCTAACTGACATTAACGATCTTCTTCATAGTTAATGTGGTTGGCTGTCAATTAACCAAACCCTAGCTTTCATTTTTGACAAACTAATTACTGATTGCGTTGAACAAACTGAATGCAGTCATGTTTTTTAGATCTCTTATGTTGAAGTATTGACTCCAGTTCTTATTTATTTATTACTTTTATATCATTATATTCCAACTTAATTTGCTAGTGGGCAAACTGGTTTTATTAAAATTTCACTTCAACAGATACCCTTTAACTTTGGACCCTTCAACATCTGATCAGCCATTGTAGCAAAAATAATCTTGTTTCGATTTAACTTTATACTACAAGCAATTTACATCACTTGAAATTGGTGTCATTATGCCCAAGAAACGAGTTCAGTTTCAAATTTTTATTTATGAAGCTCAAAATAAAATTAGACTTCATTTTTTAATAAGTTATGTTTTAAAGACTTTCCTCTTTACATTTATAAAATATTTAAATAATTTTTAACATCCTCAAGTTCATTTCAACTGCTAACTCATGGAAAGCATGGCAGACTTAGTGTTATTTTAAGAAGCAGTCTGAAAAAAAACTCTTTCCAGTTCCAGTAATTAAATTCTCTTTGGAATAGCTCATTCATCTGAAATCATTAACGAGCTTATTCATAGAAGAGATGATTGGCATTTCGAGAGTAATCATTTACAACGTGAAGAACGAGCTGTGATTGAGAAAGCAGACAGTTGGCCAAGAGGCAACCTGCATCGAAAGGAAATCTTATGGTGTCTACAGAAATCTGATAAGTTAACACTATAAATTTTGAGCTTTCAAATATCTTCCAATATAGTGGAAGCTTCATCCCCAGGTATGATATTTCAATGTCATGTGTTGAATTTTAAGTTTTATAATTGTTACTTTCAATCTAATCTTTAAATATCACCATAGTAACAAATGTCATTAATAAGGTTCGGATTTATATACACTAAAAAGTATTAAAATATGCGCATATATACACCATATTGCCATTAGTGACTGGGCACTTTCGATTTTAGACGTTTTGTTGAATATCTAGAAAAATACTTGACGAATTATCCTGAAATTTTAGGGGTGTAAAAAAAAGGGGGGGGGGGTAGAAAATATGCATTATATGCAAAATCTGAACCCTAGTCATTAACAATCCATTATATACAGGTATTTTGTCAATTTAGACATGCTTATGAAAATAGTTGTACAGGATCCAGCAGGAAAATCTGATAGTTTTTGAAATCAAAGATCCAGCTGAGAATCATCATGATGAGGATACGACGACTGGAGTCTCTGAAATCTTCTTTGAAGAGTTGGGATTCAGCTTTGGTTAATTTTTTTCAATACTGTTACTTGCACGTTTCTAAATATTGTCTAGTGCCGTGTGGATTGGACCTTAATTGGAGTACAAAACAAATTTACAGAACCATAGAAGAAAGACTGATTGTTCATTGACAAATCTTGTTCACAAGATTTTAAGAATTATGCTATATGGAATACGTGAAGGAAACCGTCCCATAATGAAATCTATATTTAAATTATTTGGAAACAATCTTCTCTGCTGTGGGATTATTCATTCTTCAAAGTCAACTGTTCCAATATTGTGCAGCATTTTCAATGAGTTCTTATAAACCAAAATTGTGTTTGTAGTTTTATGGTTACTTTCTCTAATTTTCATATACAATATTATAAATTTTCATAGATTTATAAAACAGAATTGCACTGAACATAAATTGAAATCACTGAAAATAAAATTGCCCATCTCATCTGTTGATGATAGAAAAACACACTATCTCACCATAATATATAAGCGCTTGCATCATTCGACAGA
The DNA here is from genome assembly GCA_023313115.1 of Rhysida immarginata. NCBI lineage: Eukaryota > Metazoa > Arthropoda > Chilopoda > Scolopendromorpha > Scolopendridae > Rhysida > Rhysida immarginata. The sequence continues at coordinate 5,241,534 of JAHWFO010047825.1, read as the reverse complement.
AAAAAAAAAAAACCAAAAAAAAAAACTGAATGGAACCTAATATAAAGATAAAACTCAAAGGTTTTTCTATTTTTCTAATAGGAATTGGTGTTCTCTCCAGAAAATTTTATCAGGTGGGTGGAAAGATAAAATAGTTGGGCGGACAACAATTAAAAACAAATAAAAAGTATGAGGCAGCTTTTCATGTATTCAGCCGGGCGGCACGGCCCTTCAAAAGGGCCTGGGGAGAAACTTGGGAACTGTGTTTTTGTTAATTTACCTTGAAAATGAATTTCTTTGATTAAAAAAAAAAAGTTTGTAGTCCATAGAAGAATCTGTAACAGTGTGAAAACTTTTTTTTTAATTGAAGATGAAGCACTTTGTTTAACTTTTCCTTCAGTTAATTTATAGTTATGATACACAGAACAAACGTGCATTATTAAGCAGGTTTCACAAATTCCTTGCTTTGTGCGGATCTGGACGCATTGCACCGCAAACCATTTCCTAAATAAAGGCTAGTTCACACAAAGCGCAAGCGTTAACCCCCATAGTTTTCTTTATTCACCTTTGTTTTCTGATGTTCTAAGAGAACACTGGTGTGTTATCCAATGGATAAAAAAATGGGTATTACCTTGGCCCCTGCCAATAGAGATCATGTGATGTTTGCATCTACAATATACATGTGGCCTCAAATTCAAATTTGTCCAGGGCCTCATGGAGGTATAACATATTGCTGTAAGAGTATTTTGGTTAAACTCGTTATATAAAAAAATTAATAAATGATTTTATTTATTGAGGAATAAGAAATTCATTTTAGTTTTAATTTTTATCATGAGTGTTCTTGGGATTCAACGTGGTTTGAGTTAAAATCGATCAACGGAAATAGCTAACTAACTAGATGGCACTGTCTGATATCTACCATGACAGATGTATAAGTAGGGGAGGACCAGTTCCATGGCCTACACATTCTCCCTACTTCAATCCTTTAGATCTTCATCTGTGGGGCTACATAAAACAATTGGTTTATGCAGTTGACATTCCTAATGTGAGACACTTCATCAACGTGTCATGGAAGCCTGCGAAACCATTCAGCACCTTCTGGGAATCTGTGAACGGGTGCAACAGTCAAAGATCCGAAGAGTGCATGTGTGTATAGAAGCATGCAGAGGAATTTTGAACACTTGAGTTTTTGAGGTGAGGCATAATGTTAACTCTCATTAATACCTCAAAATCTAAGGATTTTTGGACATATGTTTATGTGGACTATGTTTTTTGTTTTGGTATGAGGAACCTGCCCTCAAAGTTTGCAAATGTTTTTGATGCACGTTGAATAATCTTGTTAACATTTAGCATTTTATAAATTTCTACTAAATATTACTTAAAAGTCTGTTATTTATAATAATTCAGTAATACAAGCATCACAACTCCATCGATTTAATGTTTAATATATATATTGTGAGCATTGTGGGCAAATTGCTCTGTCCAAACCTCATAATGACATAAAAACAGTCTTGATCAGTATTTTAGTGAGAAATAGCTTTATGAGGCCTCACAATAACTGAAATAATCTTTCTGGATAGTTCATTGGTTTCACCATTTATTCTCGGATTTTTCAGGGCAAATGGTGAAACCAATTGGAAAGATTATTTCCATTCATGCAGGGTTTTCCCCAGGCCCTTTTGAAGGGGTGCACCACCCTACTGGTTTCGGTGACCGCTCGGCTGAATGCACAAACATTACACAAGACTACAAAATGCTTTGTTCGTTTTTAATTTTTGTCTGCCCTGCTATTTTATTTTTCCACCCAGCTGATAAAATTATCTGGGGAGAACACTGACCATGTATTGTAAGGCCTCCTTAAACTTCATTTGTAAATGCAATACACAAGACCATCTTTTTCCACAAGAAAGAGCTTGCCCCAAGTTACACATGGCTTAACACCCAATGCAGAGGTTTAGAATTATTTTCATATAGACACAATTTTAAAGCATGTTGACATGATTGATGTTGGAGGCTTCTATCAAAAGTAGCAAACATAACTGTAGTGATTCTATGTTTTTATAATGAAGAAAAGGTAAAAATTGGGCAATGGTATAAAGCTGCGGCCACACAGCGTGCGACGGATATTCCAAAAAATATGCGCCTTTATTCTCTTATGTAAGTGGCCACAAAACTACGGACGCGATGTACTGGATGTTTTATTTGCGCAAATATTTTCTGGTCGTCCAAAACGTCCGTAGTGGATGGGCATGCGCAGTATACCAGCAATGGTGATGTGTTCATCGCCTGCAGCTAAAACTACGGCCAAACTGAGCCGATGCGACAGATGCTATGTTCGCTCCGATTTGTTTACAACTCTGTTTCATTGTGTATTTGAAGATTTGCATAAAGAGAAGATAAATTTAAATTTACAAGAAATAATGTTTATTACAATTATAATGAATTAATATAATTAATACTTATACTGTAATTATTGTAATTAATTATAAATATTACGATATTATTCACAGTTTTTTCGGAACTATATGGAACAGAGGCTTTATAATGCCAAATATTAAGATAAAGAAATAACTTGTTTTGATTCTGTGCCAGTCTTAATAATTATAATTGGAATAAACATTCTTTCTTTATGTAAGTCTTCAAGTAAGCAATGAAATAAACAGATTTGTATACAAATCGGAGCGAACATAGCGTTCGTCGCATAGTGCTGTGTGTGGCCACCCTATTTTGTCCATCGTATAATGACCTGTGTGGCCGCAGCTTTAAGCATTTACTGCTGGGGCCGCCCCCCCCCCTATAAATAGGATCTATGATCACTGAAGATCTTGTTTTGTTAATGCTTTTTTTAAACATACTTTGCAGTATTTTAATTTAAAATTTTTATTTTCTATTTATAGTCATTTTTGCGTCGTGTTACTGAAGCTGTTAATAGTTTTCTTATACCGTCGTTTTTTCAACTGCCAGAATCGTTTCGTGGAGATGAAGAGGAAGTGCATGAAGAAAATGAAGATAGAAGGACTAATTTTTCAAGAGAAAATTTAAATCGATCTGCACTCAATGGAGAAAATATAGATCTACCTCCTACGTCACATTATGTTTTACATAGTAGAACATCAAATGAGAGAACCAATTCTTCTGGTGAGCCTCAGATGTCATCTACCCTGATGTCAGAACACACTAGTGAATCATCTAGGTTTCCATCTTCACTTCCTAATCTTGAATCGGCGACGTTATTAAACCAATCTTCAGGAGTCGGTCGTTTGAATAACTCCATATCGAGTTATTCATCTACACGGATTGAATCATCCATAGAAGCAAAAAGCAATTCACTTCTTCAGCAGAAAGATGGATTAGCTGGTACTAATCTTTTATATATTATTGTTAATGATATATGCAATTTTTTAAATTAACATTTTATTACGGTAATTTATTTTAATCCAGCTCTAATGGGGTTGAGTTCTTGCTAGATCATTGAAAATGCCAGATTATTACTGAATGTACAAATTCCTCTCTACCAAAAATAATGTAGAACAACATCTAAAAAAAATAAATAAAAAAAAAAAAAATCAAAGAACCCTTCCTTGCTATTTGTTTAGTGACTTAGCAAATTTTTTTTTTTTTTTTTTAATATTATTAACAATATGTTTACATTATTAATTTACAGTGGGTGGTCAGTTAATGAAATTAATTCATTCCTAGACTACGTTCGCTATCCGAATTGTTCGTTAACTGATCATTGATTTTATTTATTCTTATTTATTGTAATCCAATACGTCCATCCAGAGCCTGTATGGCCTGAGGCCGACGAGTTGGGTCCCTGGATGGGGCTGGATTAACGAGCCGCCCGGCTGATTACACGAAAAGCTGCATAACACTGCATAATGTTTTATTTGTTTTTAAGTGTTGTCTGCCCGGCTATTTTTCTTTCCACCACCTGATAAAATTTTCTGGGGAGAACGCAGATGTGGATTGCTTTGTTCTACAACTGACAGCGATTCAGTAAGCAACCAACAGCTGGCGCCAGTATCGCATTTGTGTGTACATTGGACATAAAATGTAACATTGGGGAAATTATGAGTCCTAAGACCTTATTCACCTAATGATTCTGGTTATGTATACACTGTCAGTCTCATTGCAGAAACTGTTCATAGAGTGAAAGAAAAATATAGTTCTGCAAATCTTACACACAGCATCACTTCTTCTAGTGTTTGTTCTGCGAGATGTTTGTCATCCGAACAAAAATATTTTTTGCAAAAGTGATAGTTTCCGATTTGTTCGCTATCTGAACTGTTCATTAACTTTACACTTCGAAATCTGAAATTTTATCATTAAAATTGTTCCTAAAAGGACTATTTTTCAATAAAATTATGAAATTTTCCTTCGTATAAACCGTATTTTAATGAAAATATGTTCGTATAAAGCAGAAAATTTTACATAGTAATTGCTTTCTCGGGGACGGGCCACAAAATGTCTTCTTATTAACCGGAATTTCGTATTAACCAGTTCGTATTAACGAGAATTGACTGTACCTATTTTCTTTTATATTTGCTTCCTGTCTTTTTATAGGAAAATTCTGTTAAACTAGAGTAGATCGTAAATGGATGTTTTTATCGGCAAATACTATCTGACCTTATACATGTTAACATTTGAGTTCGTGGCTTTAAATTAACCCGTCTGTGTTCAGTCGTTTTCTAACAGTGAAATTAATATTCTAACCCTTCAGAACAATAATTAACCAGTCACTTATATTTTCATTACAAATATTATGAAGTTCGCATGTTAAAAGCTATTGTCGTCGATTCCCAGATGAAGCTCACTACAGTGTACTTCAAGACACAAAATGTTGCGATGTCATAACATGCTTTTTTGCAATTGGTCAGCAGCAGGGGTGTGTTGATAGAACCATGGCTGCCACCAATGAAATTAGGAATTGCACTTGTTCATTAAAATGAGATTATTATAATTATTTACACATTTATTTAGTAACTTTATAAAAGAACAAGAATTGCAAAAGAGTGGGAATTCAAGTTTGTTGGTGGTTTTTGATGAAAAAAGCGAACTTTGGCTAAAAGTCTGAACAAGAGGGGAAAAATAGTGGATATTTGAGTTTTTTGGTGGTTTTTGATATATATAAAAATAAATATTTTTAAATATATAAAAATGCAGATTATTATATAAAATAATAAAATTACTATCTAAAAATACTGTGGGATGCTGAAACGAAGTAATTTGATCTTTTTGTTATATTCACAGTTACTGATAATGATTTGTTAAGGACAAACTAAGGATTCTTAAGGACAAACTAAGACAAAAATGTTCTTGGAAGTTTTTTAATAGACTGCACTGATATAGACTTTAAAATGTGATACATCATATCTGGCAGTACAATAGTGAAACTCTCAGCAATGCAGTCGTTTTGTATCAAATCTTAAGCGTCCATAGGCGTGTTTTAAACAAGGAGAAACAACGTGTTGGTTGCACAAGACTGGTCCTTTGAAGGTAATAAGTACTGTACTTGTTTACAGTAACTATTCAAAACGTCCACCATGCAGTTTACCATCTATCTTCTAATGCGCTCAAAAATGACGGGTGTTGCTTTGTAACAACCTTTCAATTTATGTAAAAATAACCTTAGCAAATCTAAATTTTAGATTGTTTAATTATAATAATTTTTATATGCATTTTATAAAAAAAATGATGGTAGCAAATTGGAAAATTGGAAATACATTTAGTAAATGAATTACACATTCCCATACATGTTAAAAAATTTTTTTATGAAGAGAAAAAAAAAAACTTATCGAAGGCTGGATTTGAACCCGTACCTGCAAAACAGAAAGCGAGCGTTTTACCTCTAGACCACTTGAACATGGTAAAAATCTATGCTACAATTAAGATATTTATAAAGTGTAGTCAATTTTAACAAACTTTATGAATTTTTTTTCTCGGAAAATTTTGAGAAGTGCGTCGAATGGCTTTGCATGTGTGTTTAATTTGGTGAAAGCTACACATACAATTTTTTTTTTTTTAATCAAATTCGGTGAGTCAGAGTACTTGGAGTCTCCTTGTAAGAGATAATTTGATAATTTTATTTGATTTTGTTGCCATATGTTGTTGGACAACATTATTTAAGTTGATATCGTCTAAGATTAGAAGATTTTCAGATTGATTCCCCAAAGCAAGGTTTCCTTCATTATAACTTTCTTAGCATACATGTTCTCCATGCAGGAAGAATGTGGTTTCTATCTCCTTGGGCGTTTTTCCATGCTCTCAAAATGTGTCTCTTCTGCTTCTGCTCATGCGTCAAAGATGCTGTGAAACTCGTCTATTCATCTTTGAATTTTCATTTGTCAATACTATTTCTGGTTCAGTTTGCATTTGCCGACCATTCAAATTATGAACTAACCCACCCTCATTTATATTTAAAGAATCTTCATCAGAATTTTTATTAGCTTCAGGTGGTTCAATAGAAAGTTTCTAAATCAGGTGCTAAATCATTATTCACTTCCATTATATCAATAGATCCTCGCAAAGTCAAATCTCTATATGAAAAGTAAAAGTAATACATATCTGATATCATATAAACCTAGCATGATCATATGAACACAAGTGTGTTATAGCAGATTGTCGTCAAATTTTTAAATTTTTCATTTCTTTATAGCTTTATCAGTAAAACAATAGTGTATAGTATAATTTTCAAATCCAAAATTTGATAAGACACAAGTCTATTTACTTCAGATATAAAGTTCTACTTTTGTAACACTGCACAAAGTACTAATATTTTTTCCATGGTCCTCAAAACACTGAAACCCTTGATAAAACTTTAGAAATGGTTCTCAAAACACAGTGCTTATATAAACAACCAATCCTAAAAGAGCACATATTTATAAAGAATACTATAACATGGTTGAGTTTGTTTATGCAAGTGAAGTGTATGATCACGCACTGCATTAAAGGGTTAAAATACAAATACAAATTTTAGATTAACTTTCAGAATAACATTCAAAAATTCCAGTTTCCTTGGAGTACGTTAAAACGAGATTTTTAATGTATTGATTTCTATGGTTTTGCTTACAACAAACTTTTTAAAATTATTTTACGCAATAATATTGCATATATTTATTTTTTTCATTTCTACACTATGTAGCTATAAAAAAATTAGAGGGAGCATCAGTTAAAATACACATAGGGAATAAATGTTAGGCTAGGGAATGTCTGCTGCAGGGGGTAATGACGAGGAATCTTTGCCTGCATTTATATTCGACGGCAGGGCACTTTAGTGATATCTTTCGTGAATTTCTTATTTTTTAATAAATAAGACCTAAAAAACTCGGGCACTCTTATGTAATTACTGTGTAGAGATGATACGTCCATCTTAGCTTAGAATCAAAGTGACAAGTCATGTTGCTGTGCACTCATAGTGGGAGCTCGAATTGTAATGTACATTCAGTATCAAAACCATGACCATGGCAAAGTGAAGGAAATATCAAGGGCAAATTAGGAAATATTCTAGCCACCTTGATTTAAGAATGCTATTTTAATAAATTATAACAATCTCAAAAACTTTTTTATACCATTCTTTATGCTCTTTATCTGAATTTGCTAGTATAGTAGATGAGAAAAAGAATTAAAAATTGCAATTATTGGTAGATTTGAATTATTTAATTTTGATTAAAATTTAAAATTATGATTCTCCTATTTTTAGATAACCATTCAGAGTGCAGTGATAACTCTGTTTCAACAAGTGGATGTTCATCCATGATTCCTCATCCAAACAAGCAGGAATACCAGAAGGATGTGTTAAGTGGAACGGATTCGGCTTTCCATATAAATTCCCAGAGATATCAGTGTGGTATACCCACAGCACGCCCACCACTACATTCTATTGACTCCTCGATCTTAGGAAGAAATGCATCTAATGCTCAGGAAATTGATACATGTGTTGAAGATCGCACTTTAGGTAATATAAATTTTAAATATATTTTTCATTTTAATTTTGAAAAAGAAAAGTTGCTGGATAAAATTTGTGCCCGTTAGTTTTTTGTTTTTTTTTATTAAAATAAATAATTAATATTCATGTTCACTATATCAAGCCTGATACCATCAAATATATTTGCTTTAAAGATGGCTATTTGAACCAGTCCTATAGAATTATGTAATTTAACCCTTTCACTGCATAATTAAATTTAATTTTCATTCCTGATAAGATGAAACTATCAACTTTTCACAGCAATAATAATAATTTTTTTAAAAAACCTATGGGATGAATCAGATTTCTGCAGATAAAGATAATGAAATTTTGTGCGGATATATCCGCTTTACAGAGCAAAAGGGTTAATATATATTTAATGTTTTTTCTGCATAAAGTAGATATATCCACCCAAGATTGCAAGAGAAAATTCTTCTTTCATTGGCAATTTACCAGGTATCCCAAAAATGAGTAATGATTTGAAAAATTAATTAACAAAAAACAGAAGGCGATAGATATGTACGCTTTGCTGCGTTCTGCTTAGGAAACTGAATTTATTCGCACCAAGTTTCAAAATTAGTTACAAAGTTCATCAACAGATACAGATGGCGCTGCTATTCTCTACACATTCCGTCCTGTCAGATCAGCATTCTATACCTCGCTCAGCATTCCAGCTGAAATGTTCGCGAATTTTGTCTTCAGACTGCACCATATTGTTGCTGCAAATGGTGGTTATTTAGAAAACATTTTATAGTTTTTCCTAAAGCTCTGGATTACTAGTAATCCAAAGTTTTTAGTTTTTCCCATCTGTTGACTAACTTTGTAAATAATTTTGAAATTTGAAACCAGCGCGTTTTTAAGTGTTCTTTCATTGCAATAAATTAGTACATTAATCTAAAGAGTTGTTCAATAGATAATGGATTCACAATGAAACATTGAAACATCGAAGATTCAAGAACATCGAAAAATTTGATATCGAAACTTTTTGAACATTGATACATGAACTACCATCGATAGTATCACCAGCTACAGCACATTGTACAAATATATAAAATTATAGTAAATTAATCAGTGCGTTATTTCACATCTTTTTTCTAAATTTTCCATCCACTTTTCCATTATTAAAAGCAAATGCCTAAGTCAAATCCCAAAAACAACATAGCACAACCTTGGTAAACTGTCACCGTGTTCATACCAAGTGAGTCTGGAAAATCACCAAAGAATCATTTATAAAGAAAGCTAATACGGTTACAATGATTATCTATTACCGCATTTATTCTACTATAGTGCGAAAAATTTTAGCCTAAAGAAGCACCTAAACTCTTGTATAATACGGAGGGTTGATTCAGATAAAATGAGACTACTTTAAAAGCCGCATGTGACCTTGACGGAATGTGATTTGCATGACTAGTCCACTATTCAATTGTTGCTGTTATTTGGGACATTTCGTGCTGAAACATGGCTTCCAAAATCACAGCTTTTTGGGAAGGGTATATGTTTGGCCTTTCCGACGCTAACTTCAGTCTTTCGTGCATTGTGGAATTATGCAAACAAAATGGTATTGTGGTATCCAAAGCTACTGTGGGTCGAATAATCAAAAGGAACAAATTGCGACCATCTAATGAACGTGGACTAGCAGAGAAGCAGACCAGAAACAAGCCCCAGCCAACACGCCCAGTTCAGGTGGTGCGAGAAATTCGGTCTGAAGTGCTGAAAGAAAATCCCTCTACACAGAGAAGTCTAGCCCAAAGGAAAGGTATTTTACAGGCAACAGTCTCCAGAATAATTCAAGACAATCTTGGGCTGGAGTGACGTCGTAAAGCGTGCGGTCACAGACTGTCGGCCAGGCACGTGCAGGAACGATTCACCAACGCCAGAAAACTGTATGAAAACCATCTTGCAGGTGACCGATGGAAGTGGGTTGTCTCCTTGGATGAAGCTTCGGTGCACCTCAATGACACCAACAAACCCAGGGCAATTTACTATCACGAAAGAGGGGGCAAGGCCAGGTCCAATTTTGTCCGAAGGTGCTAGGAAAAGTTTTCAAAGGGCTTCATGGTAGTTGCTGGATATTGCTCACGTGGACTGCTCATGATTCGTCGAGTTCCTGGAAACTGTAAAATTAGTGCAGCTTACTTCCAGAGTAATGTAATGGACCACGTATATCGTCAGGATATTTCCCCGTCTGTACCCTGGTGACTGCCAAGTCATCTGTGGCTTACTACAGGAAGATGGAATAGGAGATGGGCATACGAGTTATTCCCTTCTCTCATGTGCCTGTAAAATCTCCTGACGCATCACCGATGGATTTCTGTGGTTTTGGTCTCCTGAAACGACGGCTCGGAAGTCGCCGACCAAGAACCGTTGATGGGCTATGGAAAGTGTGTCAGCAGGTGTGGAACGAACTTCCCATGGAGCCCTTCAAACTCAGCCTACTTCAGTGGAAATTACGGTGCTGGGCGATAGTCCAACAACGTGGTTCTCACATCGAACACAACCGATGGTGGCTCCATGGTATTACACCATCGTAACAGAACTGCAAAGTCGTCTCATTTTATCTGAATCAACCCTCCGTATTCGCATTGTAACCCCGGTGGGGGGGGGGCTGTCAAACTTCTGATTATGAAGTTTAAACGAAACTAGCGTATAATATACAATGTACAGTTCGTTATATAGTACGGTAATTTACTTTTTATTTTAATTTCCCGTCGCTAAAGAATAATACAAAAATAACTTCAAAACTGCGTCGATCTTATAATTTTCCCACTTAAATTTTATTAAATTAATATCTATTTATTATTAATAGTAATCACCTAGAAAAAATCTTTGGATATTTGTAAATATCACTAAATAAAATTAAGGAAACTAACTTCGATGGAGATTTAAACACTGCTCACTTCGCATGCTGCCATTTTGAATAAATTAACGAACACAGCCATCAGAGGCAACACCATCTAAAAGGAAAACCTGTGCCCTGAAAATTCATACATTGTTACATCATCATAAAAGGCATTGTTAATCGTATTTCTACCAATAATAAGCCCAAAATTGTGACTACCTATGATCATGTAACAATGTATAAATTTTCAGTGCATAGGCTTTCTTTCTAGGAAGTGTTGTCAGAGACCATCAATAAGCCATTCTCCCTCTCCCTGCAATGGAACTTTATCCACTTTTTTTACTTTTCTGTAATGAACTCATGATGTTTTCCACTTTTTATGATCTGAGAAGCAGTGACTGGTAATAGCAATAGCAGGGATCTTACAAAGTCTTCTTTTTCGCTATTCTTGCTTTTTCTTTTAAAAAGTCTCTATTATTCGCTTTTGTCAAAATTTCTCGCTAAACTCGCGTTTTTAAGCAAGATCACTTAACAAAATTGCGACTTTTTTATGGCCGTTGTTAATCTACTGCCTGCGAAGCAAAATCAAAACCAAAAAGATCTTCATTATAGGGAGTGTCAACAAATCTGAAATTCATTTGAGGTGGTGCCACTTGTATTTGGGATTCTCGATTACTGCAAGCCTATTGCTTGTTCATGCCATTTAAGAGTTTCCGTTTTGATGTGTTGTAGCACGTGGATTTTTTTTGTTGATTCGCAACTGTTTATATTCAAGGAAGGACACACCTTCCAAGAGCTCTTAAAAAAAGAAGAATAAGAACATTTTAGTTATATTAAGTCATCAATCCTGATCGTAGTTGAAAAGCAATCATAACTTTACTATGGGCAAATGTAGTGGAATAAAAAACTCCTGGTTGTTACGGCAGGATTCCACTGGATGAAAATACAGCGAGGTATTTTTGCGTCATTCGGACACGTCACTTTTTATAAATTTTGTGAAAATGAAATTGAAGTCGACAACAAAGGTTTCCATGCAATTCTTCAACATTGTGACACAAGAAAGCATAGAGAACGATCGCAACAAGGCAATGGCCAGTTGCATTTTCCATCGAATGCAGCTAGTTCAGCGGCTGTCCCTGCTTTACTCACGTTGGAGTTGACTGATGAAAATGGAAATTGTAATGGTTTAAATGTATGTGAATCAAATTATTCAGCTGTGTCTTGTTCTAACATAAGTGATGTTTTTAGTTCAATGTTTGAGACTGCGGTTCCTAAAAATATGACTCTTGGCAAAACTAAAATTTTTTACCTGATTGCATATGGTCTTGGAACATATTGCTTAAAGGGTATTATAAATGATGTTGGAGATGGTTGCTATAAGATACGTTTCGATGAATCTACAAATGCAAAATCCGAAAAAGAGCTGCAGCTAAGGATTTGTTACTGGTCACAAAAATCAGACTGCATAATTTCAAGACATGGAAGTTTGTAGTCTTGGATCTGCAACTGCAAAAATTTTGAGCCAGACCTTGTTAATTGCTTATCAAAAAATGGCCTTTTGCTTAAGGGTTTGATAATGCTTGGATCGGATGGACCTTACGTAAATAAGAGTGTTTGGCGTATTATTAATGAAGAGTTATTGGCTGTCGCTAATCATGGTCTGTTAGATGTTGGAACGTGTAACATTCACTTGGTCCACACTGAGTTTCAGAAAGCATTATTAACTTATGCCCACGAATCTTCCGAGTTGATTTTGCTACTTCAGTTATTTTGATGGATGGCCAGTTTGACAGGAAGTATTTTATAATTTGCAAAATGATTTGGGCATGGAACAGAAGAGAATATTAAAACTTTGTTCATCTCACTAGCTTACATTAGGACCTGCGTGCAGTTGATTGCTCCTGTTGTGGGATGTCATTGAAAAATGCTTTTTGGATTTGGTGCTGAAAAATAAGTCAAATATAGGTGAAAAAGGAAAGAAAATTCAGCTACTGCTGTGTGATCCTTCGACAAAACTAAAATTATTTTTATCAATCAAAGTGCTAGCATTTTTGAAAACTTTTGCCGATTATTTCAGTGTGATAAGCCACTTATCCATCTGTTCCATCAAGTACTGGAACAACTTATTACCATCCTGCTATCCAGAGTGTTGAAGACTGAAGTTGTTAAAGGCTAGAAAAGCCAGTCCTCAGAGTTGTTTTCTGCAGAAAATCGGTTACCTTTCGTTCATTCTTACAAGGGGAATCGCTAATAATTCAATCCAGTATGAAAACAATGAAAGAGGGGTCAAAGATGTCTCATGCAAAAGGCATGATGGATTTCTACTGCACTGCTGAGTCATATCTTCTAATTGGCTTTTAAAATGGCTGCAAGTACTAAATCCGAAAATGCTTCAGAGCAGTAATTCACTAACCATGGTTTCCCAGCTTAAGCATATTGTGGATCCAGATGCACTACGAAATGAATGGTTCCTTCTACAAGTAGAGGAATTACAGCATGAAAATGTGGATGCCATCGTCTTTTGGAAATAAAAAATCAAAATGATATTTGTAATAAATAATCCAACAATGATTGTTCATTTATAGAAATAAATATTGGCTTGTTTATAATCAATATGGTCTAGTCTCTTTTTTTCTCTAAATATTTTTAAATAGTCTCTTTTCTCTTCTATTTTACACTGTTTTTTTTATAATTTCATATCGTCCATTTTACAATACAATTTTTATTATTGTTTAGATAGATATATTTCGTCCTTTCGGATTGATGATGTCCGAAAGGACGAAATATATCTATCTAAACA
>JAHWFO010047825.1:5186884-5212950 GCA_023313115.1 Rhysida immarginata | reverse complement strand
AAAGATGTTTCGTTTGTTTCAAGAAAAACACCCTACTTCCGAGGTGAGGCAATGGCTATATAGCCACATTTTTAGCAAGGAATTCAATTTGCAATTCGGGCAACCAAGATCAGACACAAGTAAGAGGTGTGTTCGGTTGTACATTCAGCTTATTGCTGCAGAAGACCCTGTTAAACAGAATGAGATACATAAAGAACTGGAACTACACCACAGAAAAGGGATATTCTTCACTTCGAGAAGATACTGAATGTAGTATAAACGATCCTGCAGTCACTGTGTTATGCGTAGATTTGGAGCAAGTCATTTTTCTACCAACGTTAAGTCACTCAACTGTTTTTTATCAGCGACAGCTCTCTTGCTACAACTTTGCAATACATAATGTAGCTACAGGATATGCAAGAATGTGTGTCTGGGATGAAACAACAGCTAAAAGGGGATCAACTGACATCGCCTCATGCATATTAAACTATATAAAATGCAATGTTCAACCACTTTCTAATGGAGAAGAAAGAAAACTAATAATTTGGTCGGACAGGTGTGTCAGCCAAAATAATAACTGGAAGATAATTTCCCTTTTGGTCTACATTCTCAAAAACAAATATTTCAGTACATTCATTTTTGCCCTGCGATAGAGACTTCGCACTCATTGAGTGATGTTTGAGGAAAGAGCAGGTGTATTTTCCAAATCAGCTCATAAGTATAATCGCCAATGCCCGGCCTTCGAACCCCTTTGAAGTTAAGGTTATAGAACAGCAAGATTTCTTCGACTTTTCTCCTGTAGAAAAAAACTTAAGAAAAGCACCTAAGCTAGAAATTACCGACACAATGTGGATTCAACTTCGAAGGGATGATCCTAGTGCCATTAATGTCCGTAAAACGCACAATGTCATGGAAGCCTTGAATACTTTCCGGCTAGTACCTGTCGATAAGAGAGGCCAACCCAGACGTGCACTCATGATTCCCCAAGATCTTCCATCAGCATACAGTGGACGTCTTACCATTAAACCAGAAAAGCTGAAAGATTTAAAAGATATGATGCAGTACCTTCCACAAGAATACAGGCAGTTCTACGAAGAGATATCCAGTGAAGATTAAGATTAATTTGGAAACAAGAAAGTGGCGTTATAAAAAGTACAGGAAATGTGATAATGCTGTATTTTGGCTCAGATAGCAACCCAGTCAGTGTCTTCCAAGAATGTTAATCATTCTGCTGTGATCTTTGGTTAGGCCAGAAATACAGGCCTCAGAAGATAATACAGTATTATTGTATACTGTCTTTTACTCATCCTGATAAATCAGTATAATAATAAAGCAATATTATGTAAGAATGTTTTTATTATTTTAATACAACATTGTAATAAAAAAGGGCAATTTTAATATTTTAAAATATAGTCATATTTTTTTAAAAAAATTATTTTTAATGCAGCCCTCGTGAAAGGACCTTCCAAAAAAAAACAAACTTGGAATATTATATTTTATTAGAACAGACTTTATAATGGTTTTGGAACAAAATTTAAACTGATACGTGTGTTTTTCAATTTATGTAACATAGTACACATAGATCCGTATTCCACTGCATTTAGATGTTTTTGTTTATTGTTAACAAAACACATAACAGAAAGACCCCAAAGCACTTTAAATAAGATCTACTGTTGTATTTTGATAAAATTCTTAAATGAACATTTTTGTATTTTTTTCAAAAACCAGCTTTTGGCGCTTAGATCCGTTTTCGAGGGGACGCTTCAATTCCTGTCCATTTCTGATTGGTTGAACAAGGTTTTTTCATTTATGCATATACCAGTTTCTTTTTTTTGTTGTGCTGGGCACTATAATATAAAAATTTAACTGCATTAATTTTAATATTAACAATAGGGGAAAATCCTCGTTAATTTAAAAATATATATGATCACTTCCTTTAGAGTAAATTGGCTTGTGAAATAAAATGTTTGCGAGTTACGTTAATTTTTTCACTGAAAGTAAAAATTATTTCTTAAAATTTATTATGTTACAGGCAGTGGTAGTTCCAAGCTGGCACGAAGTTTGTGGACAGAAGCCAAAGTTCCTCATTCTCTGCCACAACCAAGAGCTAATGGGAAAAAGCCTTCTTTCAATGTATCTGCATTGGGATCTCCTGCATGGGTAAGAAGAGATAAATAGAAGATTTTTGCTGTATACAAGGTTATCAGGGTTCGCACTTACTTGCAATTTACGCGAAAATTTCCCTCGAAAATCAAATGGGCTTTTTTGCGAAAATTTGGCTCGTGATTTCTTGACCAGCGAGTCAAAATTGACTCATTAAATTTTAATTAATATCATCAGCCATATCCTCACCATATTTTAACCCTCACTTCATTTTGTCACGTGCTATCTTGTTTAAATTTGTAATTAACTATAGAGGTTGATGGTGCATGTAAAAATTTGGACGTTAAAAAAATCTAAAATTTGATTCGCATCATATGAAGTTTGACTCGCAGTTTTTAGGCTGAGGAGTCAAATTGACTCATAGATTTTTGATCCTAGAGCGAACCCTGGTTATTCATAATTCCCTCTGGGGTTTTATCAATGGATTTTGCAAAAACTATGACAGATATAGCAAAAACACTCATATTAACAGATAGAAAAACTCCTCCAATTTGTATCTACAACAGATCCCAGGGCGTGCCTGTAAAATTCCCCATTAGAGGGCAGGTGAACGGTAAGCAACAAATATAGAAGCATTCACTGGTGAAAAGAAGGCATTTTGTATTATGGAATTTGCAAAATGTGAATCTGTTGTGACTATACAATGGCTATTTCCAGCGGAATATCACACTGCAGCACTGACAGACAAAACTGTGTGGTTCTAGAAATTCAAGGAGACCGCTCCAGGACCATCGTTCAAGACAATAGAGCAGGTTAGACCAGCATTCACAAGGAGCCTGATGAAGTCAACAAATCATGCAAAGATATGGTGTACATGACATCAATGCTGTTATGTTCTGTAACAGAACTGCAAGACAGAATCATGCACGCATTCGATGGTATCGTTAATAACATGTTGGGGCATGTGTGGCAGGAACTAGAATACAGGACTGACATGTGCTGCGTCACCAAGGGTGCACATAATCGAGCATCTGTAGGGTCCACCACAAACTTGGAGATAATGTGTATCTGTTGATATGAGTGTTTTTGCTTTGTCATGGTTTTTGCATAATCCATTGATAAAACTCAGGAGGGGATTATGAATAACCCTGTATTCCTGGCAAATTCCCTTGTTTTTCTGTAGTTTTTCCCACTGTTATTAAGAGAAAGTCAGTACAAGGAAAAAAATTACTACTTTGAAATACTATTTCCCTGCAATTAAAGGTAAAATTTACTAACAAGGATGCAATTCATTCTGTTATCGAATTTTTAGACTATTGATGCCAACCTCATTTTTGCACTGAAATAGCATTAGACACAGTATGTTGCTGCTGAGAGCAGATATTTTTCATCTATTACTGCCGGGTTTTTTTTATTGTATCAAATAAGCCAATTATTATGGAAAACCCCAATATTTATGAGAAATTGATTTTTTTTTCCTCCCCCCTTGTAGAGTGAAAAATCGGTTTTAAATGACTCCAATACAAATTCGTCATTTTATCCTGGTAAAACTGTGTATGGAGGAGCCTCTTCGTATCAAAAAGCTTGTATACATGCTTCTTCACCATACATGGTAAGATAGTTAATTAACATAAATAATTACATTTTTAATATTAAATTAACTCCTTATGGGTTACTCAAGTCTGTATATGGTTACAGTATATAAAAATCAGTTCATTGCAAACTTTAATTGTGCATATAGTTTTGTATAAATTTAGAAAAAGGTAATAAGATCTCCAAGAAATCTAAATCATTGCATTTATTAATTCAGGACATCCTCTAGTCCATTTATTTTTATTGTAAATTGGGGTGAATTCCCCAATAAAAAAGGAAAGGTTATTAAAATTTTCACTTGCAATAAACCTTCTATGGGAAATTTCAGTAACACTATATCTGTCTCCTTTAATACCAGCTTTAATGTCAATTTTTCTTACTGTACACGAAGTAGGGGTTTTGCGTGTATGCGTATTTTGTGTACAGGAAGAATTCTATATAATGTCACACATTAGTATCAGTTTTGGGTATTTTTTCACAGTTCACAAAATTCAATTTTAGATACTACAGAGTCGAGTCACATTATTATGACCACCAACTATTACCCTGAATAACTGCCTTTAGTGGCACAGACAGTGTGGAAGTGAGTCAATAAGATTCTGGTAGTTTTTTACTGGCAGCTGTTAAAGCATTCTATATCTGCTGAAGGGTACGCGGTGGTTGTTCCATAGCACGCACATAACGATCGAGGTGATCCCAAAGGTTCTCGATTTGGTTGAGTTCTGGGGAATTAGGGGGCCAGGGTAGTACTTGAAACTCTTGGTCGTATTACTCAAACCACCCCCAAACAATTGCAGTCGTATGACACGTCGCATTGTCTTGCTGAAACATGCCATCCCCCTCTGGGAAGACAGTCGCCAGGTGTGGGTGTATTTTATCTGCAATTATGGATAAATAACCGAATCGGTTGAGAGTGCCTTCCACAGGTATCAGTTGGCCTAGACAATGCCATGAGAACACTCCCAACACTATGATGCTGCCGCCACCAGCCTGGATTCGTCCAACAATGGTTGCAGGATGCTTGTTCTCGGAGATTTCTCGCCTCACCCGCCAAAGGCCGTCACGTCTGTGGAACAGAAATCGTGACTCATCGGAAAAGGCAACCTTTTTCCAGTCAGAAATGGTCCAGTTTCTGTACTGTTGGGCAAATCAAAGCCGTTTTTTCGCGATGAACCTACGTCATCATGGGTGCGGTGACCATCCGTCTGCTGCGGAGGCCCATACGTAGCAGGGTCCTCTGTACTGTGGTTTTAGAGACATGTCTGGTAGCACCCTCGTTGGTTTGAGCAGTAAGTTGGTCCACTATAGCTCTTCGGTTGGCCTTCACACACCTTCGCAGCCGAAGTTCACCTCTCTCATCAATGGCACGTGGTGCTCCACAGTTCTCATACTGTTTATTCTGAATGGTCCCATTTTCCCAGTCATGGTACACTTTAACTACAGCAGCACGAGAACAGTTCACAAGCTGTGCGGTTTCCAAAATACTGCTACCTTGGCCCAAAAGCCGATTATCATCCCCTTTTACAGATCTGATAAATCACGTTTCTTACCCATTGCAGCAATGAGTGATATGTTTTTAACATAGTGGAGACCTATTGTATATAGTCACTTTCCAATTCCCAACACGTGACAGTTCCTCGGCTGGGCAACCACGAAGACAAACGTACGGGGTGGTCATAGTAATGTGACTCGATCCTGTATTTCACTACCATATGAGGTGAGGTTTCTAGTACCATAATTTTCAGTCTATAATACGAACCCCCCCCCCAACCCCCAAAAAAAAAACAAATTATAGAAAAAAATCGTATCTTCATTGCATTTATTATCAGAGTATTAAATAATAATTACATTTTATAATATGTTGTAGTGATTTTTTTTTAACTTTTTTTTTCTTCCAGCGTATTATATACTGAAAATTATGGTAAATTGGCCAGAGGGCATATGATGTAAATACAGTGTTTTTTGTTTTTTTTTTAACCCCCCCCCCCACTTTATAAATTCTTTCATTTTAAATATTCTTATTTTTAAAATACAAGGTTAGGTGGTTGTTGTGATGGCATTGTTAGATTTTATTTGTGAGACATTAAAAATTTAATTATATTCTGTTATACAGGGTGAGTTTAAAGTTGGGCACATCAGAGTTTAGCTGCCCGTAAAAGTAGCAGTTTGAGAATTTACCGTATTGGCTCGAATATAAGCCGACCTTTTTATCCCAAAAAGTGAAGTCGAAAACCAAGCCTCGGCTTAGATTCAAGACCGACTGAAATAATGTGAATAATCCACACATGATAGCTGAGCTGAAAACGAACATCACAACAGCCATTTCTAACATCAATACTGCCATGCTTCTCAGAGTCTCACAAAATCTGATTTATTTATTTATTTTATTTATATATAAATTACATGTGCAGTCACCACAATTGGCTGCACGTCAGAAAGTCAAAGTGAAGGCTGCACGTTCAGAAGGCAATAACATTGATGCCATGAGTTCAACTGCACGTAAAATATTAGAATCTATTGAAAAAATGTCAACTCCATTGCGGGTAAGGAATTAAATATAACTTAAATTTCGAAGTTTGTAGTTAACCCATTAAGTTATTTCATCAATTATTATTATAAAACTAGAATAAGTTAATATTACCATTTCCTAATGTACATACCTACTGAGACAACAGTAACCAAGAAATTTTAATAAATATTTATTATTCAATTTAAAGGACGTTCAACTTCTTGCATATTACAAAAAGGCAGCAAAACTGAGTACTTACATGAAGTGAAGAGAGACAGATTACTGCAGAGTGGGCCAGAAAAAAGGAT
The DNA here is from genome assembly GCA_023313115.1 of Rhysida immarginata. NCBI lineage: Eukaryota > Metazoa > Arthropoda > Chilopoda > Scolopendromorpha > Scolopendridae > Rhysida > Rhysida immarginata. The sequence goes on along the minus strand of JAHWFO010047825.1, from coordinate 5,206,458 downwards.
TCATGAAAATTTTCTAAGTTCGATGGTATGGTCCAATGTGGGTGAGAGGTACCGTTGAACTAAATGCTATCATTAGTGAAAGAAAATGTTAGATGAGACGTGTCCATTTCAGGATAGGGGATAATGATGATTTACTGAACGAAAAGTGTTAAGCTTATTTCAACTTGAACATCTTCACAATTTGAACATCTTAATCACCTGTAATTGTCAATCCTTTGTTGCAACAATGTAATTTTTTTCTTTCGTGAAATTATGGTTGAGAGAGTTTCTTTCAATAAACCATCATATCCTATTTTTGAATGGACACGTCTCATGTTACATTTCCTTTCACTGATGACTGACCCCCATTGAACTTAGAAAATTTTCATGAATCCTTTTTTCTGGCCCACTCTGTATATTCCATAAAGTTTAATCAAGAACGATGTACATTTCGGCTGCCATCATTAAGTAATTGTTACACTGCTTGTCGATTGCTAAGGAACATGCACATTCCGCTATTTAGGGGTGCTGGAAAATAATGCAGGACGTGTCAAAGCATTGGTTGCTATTATGTTGTTCAATTTGCTTAATTTGAATAAAAGTCACGTTTCCAATAAGCTGTGGTTCAGTGTGGAGTGTTAGAGCAAATACACCTGCAGGTTATTTGCGGACATTACTTTAATTTTCAGTCCCTCTATCACAAATCGTCTGCAGAATGCCACAGACATCATTTGAGTGATTATGATCGTGGACGAACTGTTGGGACGGCTTGAGGCAGGGCAAAGTGTAACTGAAGTTGCGCGAACAATGGGCGTTGCAAAAAGTGTTATTTCTCGTTTGAAAACTGCTGCTGCCACCAGAGGATCCGCTTTATGTGTGCATGGGGGTGGTCGTCGAAGGAGTGCAACTGCTCGGGAGGACCATAGCGTAGCCCTTTCAGCAAAAGGAGCAAGAAATCTGACAGCCGCACAGATAGTCGCAGATCCTGCTGCAGCTACAAGCACTCATGTTTCTGCCAGAACCATTTCCTGTCGGTTGAATGATGTTGGGCTGTATGCATGGAAGCCTGTCAAATCCATTCTACTATCCCCGCTCCATTGACGGAGGAGATTAGAGTGGTGTAACGAGCTTTGTGCTTGGGGCGATCAGGAGTGGTCCATGGAGATGTTCTCCGACGAGTCTTGGTGCACTATGCAGAGTGATTTTGGGCATCAATTGATCTGACGTGAAAAGGGAACTCGTTATCCCCAACAACACGTTCGGGAAGTGCAACATTTTGGTCAAGGAGTTATTGTGTGTGTGTGTGTGTGTGTGGGTGCTGGGTGGGTGGGTGGGTGGGGGGGGGGGATCATGCATGATGCCTAATCATGGTGTCCAGCGATCCGGGAAGTACGGGAAATTAAAAAAAATAAATAAATGCCACGTGCATCGTGACCACGTGATATAAATGACCGCATATTAATGACCAATCACAGATGATCACGTTTAAATTTGTCGCGCTCTTAACTGGCAATTGATGTTTTGTAAAAATAGTTCGATGGTTGAAAACTTGAATATATACGTGAAATTTTTGAGAAAATACTGTAAATATACGGGAATATTTTTTGAATAACTCGCTGGACACCCTGCTAATGCCCCTTCACATCTTTGCAGGAGGGTCTTTTGCAGCAACACAGTACTACAGGGAGATTCTTCTGGATCACGTTAGTCTTTTCCATGGAGCAGTTAGTCCAGATTTTGTGTTCATGGACGACAATGCCCGTCCACACAGGGCGAACATGGTATCGGATGTTCTTGAGAGTGAGGATATCAAACGTTTGCAGTGGCCTGCATACTCCCCGGACCTCAATCCCATAGAACATGCCTGGGACGCTCTTGGTAGACGTGTGACACAGAGGAATCCCCCTCCCAGAACGCTGCAGGAACTGACAACTGCGATACAGGAAAAATGGGATAAGATCCTGACTGCTCTTCTCAACAGTCTGGTGAAAAGCATGCCAAACATATGCAAAACATGCATTGAGGTTCGAGGAGGCAAAACTCACTACTAAGGGTTTCACATTTCAAACCGATGACAAACAATCAACATTTTTCTTTAGTCACTCATCGATGCTTCATGATACCTCTTCTGCTTTTGCCGTTATGTTCGTTTTCTTGATTCAAATTCCATGCCATTTTGTGTTCATAAAGTCACTGTAATACGTCACTGAAGTTTGGTAACGTTTATTTCTTGGGGCAGTATTTATTGATAAAAACGTTGCTGTTCTTTAGCAATTGTCAAGCAGTGTATAATCATTAACTAAACATTATCTGTTGGTGGCTGCCTGGCAACCGAAATATACATCTCTCCTGATTGTGGGATGTGGTAATCCAACAGCCTCTTTTCACTTGATTCACTTCACAGTAAGCAAGGTGAATTAACCCTCATATTAATCAATAATTTTATTTATTTTGCCTTCTGTAAATCTGAATATTAAGACAGCTTATGACCATTGAATATGATCTAAGATGGTTATTTTTACTTTGTTCATTTTATTTGCGGTCGTTCATTCAGTTATTTCATCTCGGATGCTCATAGACACCATATGAACAATTTTCGCAAAGTTTTACAAATCTTATATCTGTGAACATGTCTTTGACACCAGCTATATCAAGTTTTTTTCCTCTATGGTTTTAGCAAAAATGTTAAATGTTAGACTCTGATGTCCATTGCTAGATAGCTTTGTTGCCTGTTCTAACAGATTAACTTGTGCTTGATTCTGACCGTCTGTCTACTGTGAACGAACTTGAAGAATAGCGAATTTGAGGCGAAAAATGCGCGAATCAAAGAGAAGCGGATAACATGTTCAACTGATTTGTTCGTTTCACGCCCGCTTGTTTCACTCCTGGGCTGCTTACCACCAGGATTCGCTCTTGAATCCTACAGAATCATGGCCTTGACATGCTCGCTGTCCTTCACTTCAAATCGCTCACGTTAGACAAGGTGATTGACTATTGCTACTTCTGCTCCCATCTCTGGTTGACAGCTATAAACAATGTTGTGTTGCTGTAGAAAGTCTTGTTTACTATAGTTGGGGACATGAGAGTTGACCACTTCGTAGGGGAGAAAATGAAATAAGGGAATGAGGGGTATTGGTCTTCTTCCCCTACACGCACCCCCCAAGTTGAAAGGTTAAAAAATTGATTTAGATCAGTAGGGAGAGTAGAACCTCTTGAATAATGTTACTTTTTATTTGACGAAGGGGCCAACTCTCATGCCCCTGACTTTAGTATGATCAATGAGTTCGGAGACTGGGCTTCCTGACGGATATGATGTATTTGTTATCACGTGTTAAACACAACCACCTTAAAAGACTCCCCTTCTGCAATTTGCATTTCTACCAACGCGAGTACAGTCGCTGAAAATATTCCTGGAAGCCTTTGGAGGAGATGGTCTTCAGGGTGGTCGTCGCTGCTTCCTGATGCACTCTTGAAGAATTTGTTTTTCAGACAGGAGAACAGATTAGTCTCATGGGGCAAGATCGGGTGAGTAGGGATTGTGCGGAAGGGTTGATGTTCCCATTTTGGCCAGTGAAGCCTGCACCATGAAAGACCGATGTCTGGGGGCATTGTCATGCTGCAGGACCCAATCCTTGCTTTTCCAGAGTTCTGAGCATTTCCGGCAGACATCACAGGATTAGTCATCAAGAAGTAAGACATCACATACTTCTTCTCATTCACTGTCATCAAGAATTTGATGTTCACAAGTTGTTCTTCAAATTCCATTTCTGCTTCCAATGAATGCGAACAACTACAGTTCACCGACTTAAATTGTTTGGAAAAACCCTGCACTTCAGAGCTGCTTTCTCCTTAACATGTCTTGCGTCACAAGTGCCTCTACACCACAGTCAAATAGTTCCCTTCTCTTCCAAGCCTGATTGGAGATATCAGCACAGTCTCTGAACTCATTGGTACTACTAGTATTTCTTTATTATTATTATTCATTATTAAAAGTGATAATTTTCTTTAATAGAAATAAGTAACGAACATACTAAGCATAGTAATTAAATATTTTGGAGGAAAATTAGCCTCTATAAATCGAAATTCATGCAATTAAATTTGACCACAAATCGAATTTTTGACAATGTCAGTTTATCTCTTCCCTATTCGAAGTTTTTGTAAGTGGTTCTGATTGGTTTTCATTCATAAGCAGTTCTTATTGACTTTACAAGCCTATTTGAATGCAATCGGCCAAGTAATTGTCCTACCAAATAATTTAGGGAATTATTGAATTCTCTTGTCCATGCAATTGAATTCTCGATAATTGGAATTTTATTTTACTTAACCTTGATAAATCGAACCTCAGTAAATCAAACACCTCTATAAATCGAAGCATTTTGCTCTTCCCTGAGATTCGATTTATCAAGGTTCTACTGTATATCTAGCATGGTCTATATTACCAAAGAATACCTAATAAAAGGCTCTCAACATTAATGTGGATCCTAGCCGACATGGGAATATTTTTGTACAAAGAAGCAGATTTCTTTGCAAATGGAGCAAAAAGACACTAGTCCCAAGGCAACAATAAATATATCTGTAGATTCTATCAAAAGAATCATAAAAAGAAACCATTTGTACTGACTGAAATGTGCAATGGCACAATGAAAAAAACAAAAAAACTGAATGCAGTACAAAAAACTATTACCAGAAATCACACATCAGATAAAAACTTTGAAACTGACCAAAATATATGAAATAATTCTATTTAGATTAAGAACAGGCCACATACCTTTTATAAACCTCTTCTGCACGAGTTAGGAATTTCGAATGACAACAAGCGCATGTGGTGAAAGAGCAGATGTTAGAACCCTTGCTACTAAAGTGCCATCTACTGAACGAACCAAAATGTCTATAGTTCAAGAAATAAATTTGAATGCCAAAAACAATTCAGAAATAGATTTAAAAATTTTATTAGCAGTAAAGGAAAAAATATCTATCACCTATTCCCTGATCAGGAATACAAAGATTAACAAGTAAATAAGTGAATCGACTCAGTTTCACGTTTACATCAAACTAAAGATCCTAAATGGAGACGATCTGAGATAGGCTAGAAGAAGAAGAATTATTGCATTTGCCTTTACTAGACCTTTTCTCACTTTTTAGTACTTTATTGCAGTACGGTGAAAAAGCATTTACTGGACGATTTATCCATGTGGGGCAATAAATGCTTTCTCATTGTATCGCTATAGTCTGTTCATTACTTATTTCTATTTCTTTCAATATTCTGAAACAATACAAGACCATGACCAAGAATGATTTTCTTACTTTGAAGGATGCAAAACGAATCCCATCAAACAATAGCTACATGGATTCTCCTCTGTCTTTTGCAGTAAGTTGAAGAGATTTATTTTTTAAATTAGATTTTAGCAAATTCTCGAAAAAAGGAAATCTTATTTCATAATGTTCATTCTTTAAAGGGCTTTCCATTCAGTTTAGTGTAAGGGTTACACTATAAGAAAGTGTGTAAATATTTGAAAACAAGGCAGTGAATTAGAAACCTTGATACAAATTAACTTAATGATTACTTATGATGTATTAATGCAAATAATGTGATAGATGAGTAATGGTTTCTGCAACCATTTCAGTGCTATACAGCACTCTTTCTGACAATAAGATATTTCAAAGTTAGAAAGTGGCTCATTGTGGTGCCTTTCTTGCTGGAGTATAATTTCAGAAACTGTTGAACTGGTTAGAATTTATATGGAAAAATTATCTGCATTGCCAGTCTAAGAGAAATAATTGCCTTCCATAATTGATTGGCATGGATGTTTGTATTTGTCCTGTATGATTGTAAATGGTCAGTTTGGTACTTGAAGGCTGAAATAAACGAAAATGGAAAAAGTTATAAAAATCTTTTTTCTGAAAGAAGGTTCCTCTATTTTTTTCTTATAAACACTTTTATTTCCAAAATATAGGAATCTTATTAGATTCGAGGTCGTGTTCATTCAGACATTTTATCAAAATTAAATGAATGATTATTAGTAAAATATAACCTCTGCGAGTATAACCTCAAACGTGCTCTCCTGTTTGTGGTTGTCATACTTAGTGTTCATGCAAAGCTAGGTTTTCTTGACATTTCCTGGATTTTGTAATCTCCGTGCCCAACAAGGCTTAGTAAAAATTGAAAATCACTTGCTGTCCTAACAAAATTCGCATCTTTTTTTTTGTTCCGAATCTTTTTTTGTTAGAAAACTTCTAATCCACCATCTCTGTTTTTTTTTTTTTTTTTTTTTATATACATGTATATATATTAAGAAGTTCATAGTATGCACCTGCCTTTACCACATAAGCTGAAGTAGCTGAGTTGTCCATATCGCTCAAATATTTGAACCAACAAATCGCTCCACTCAGGAGACTGGCAAAAACTGTATCTGCAACTATAAAACACAGATGTCGCAGGAAATTGGAAACAGTAGAACAATTATGTGAAACATGTGCGGGGCACATGTTCTGCGTCATGTGCCTGGAACTTGTCAGAATGGAAACTAGCCTTCAGAGGGAAATTCTTTCCCAATAGTGCTCGCAACACAATTTGGAAAAACTTTTCCGTTATTTTTCCCAAGCCTACCCTAGATCCGATTCGTAAATTGCCGATAACCTAGTGTATTTAAATTGCCTGTATAAATAATAAAAGTAATGAGATATCTGTATAAAAGTTTTGACAGTCCAGTGAATGTCAGTGTGATGCCACATATGTCCTGCCAGAAGAAACGTAGTGGTGTCAAAGGTAGTGAGGGAATTAGCTCACTTATTTGTGTTTTACAAGGACAGTATCGTGAGGTCTTGAATGCGTTGTTGGATTGTATGTGTTATAGTTTTTTTGTTTTAGGTCTTAGTTATTAGTCGTTTTGTATTAGGGAAGGGGGGGAAAGGGGTGAATTTTAAAGTTTGTGTGAACATTTTGTTGCAGATTAGTTATAATTGTTGTGTCTGTGGAGCGTGTTTGTTGGTGTTTTGTTTTTAATGGCATTGTTAACGGCGGTGTGGTGAGCTTTGTTGATCATCAGGAATTCTGAGAAGATCTAGTCCCAGCAAAGCATTGTTACGTTGGTTTACACGTTTTCCTTGAAATTGAGCGTTTTCGGATTGTTGCAGAAATTTGGTTGTTGACATTCGCTTCGTTTTTCTTTTTGAAAACGTATGCCGATGTTAAGAGATGTTTTTCCGTCTGGAACGATGTTTGATTTTAAATTTTAAATTTGTGATCTTGAATATAATTGTTTTTGATTAGTAATTTTTTTGATCGATTAAAAGTAATGTTTTTTTTTTTAAACAATACATTAAAATGTATAATAAAATTTTCTATTTGAAAAACTTGGTTTTAATCCTTTTTTAAAAAATTACAAATGTAATAATTTCGTATTTGAAAATAGCCAAAATTTAGGGAGAAATCTTTTCTAAATAAAGCCAAAAATAATTTTTAATATCTCTCTTTTTTTTTTAATGATTTTTTATATAACTGAATGTGGAATATTTTTACTTTTTTTTTTGGAATATCTATGTAATTTGTTGTTAAATGGGTCACACCTGCCTGACAATAGCCAGAAAATCACATAATAGGATTTTAATCTCTTTCTTTGATAAAGCATAGATGTGGCCTTATCTAACTTCCTCATATTCTGAGAAGGGAACAATCTCAAATGATATCATCAAGAAACGATCCGGATAGCAATGGTTTTAATTTTTGTGAAATAACTTATGAATAAAATGTAATTTACGAAGAAAAAAAATTTAAAGCATAAATAAAAGGTATCATTTTAATATAATTCAATCATTAAATGGTTCAATTGTGCCCTGGAATTTTTTAATAAATTCGTAATTTTAGATGTTGCTAAGTTTCTCCATACACAAGCTTTCTAAAATTTCAAATATTATTGATTATTAATAAATTTGGGGTATATAATTTATTTGCAGTTAATTATAAAGCTTTCAAGAATTCAGCAAAAGCAGTTTGAAGTTTTTATCGATAATAGAAAATTTCTTATAAGCATTTTTTATAGTCATGATTTCAGCCCCCCCCCCCCCCCTCCTTTGACAACACCTGTGGAAAATCATTTTTTTATTATATTTTCTCATTTAATTTTAAAATTTGAAGGGATATACTAGTAGTAATGTGCATCTGAAAAAAAATAAAAAAAATTTAGCAATTTATCTGTAATAGAATTTCAGTTATATGCATTTAAATTTTGTGGAATTGACATAGCTACAAGTGGCCTGTTTGGGCCACCTCTGCTGGGAAAAGGTTAATGAAAATGATTTTCCTGTGAATGATATTTGGGTTGAATTAGATAGAGAGATTGAAATGGCAGCTAAAAGCACTGATAATAAAATTAATATAGAAAATATTATTCAGAATTACATTGCAGATGCATATGTTAAAAGATCTGAAAATCCAGAAAATCCGGAGCCAGACACTGTGGACACGGAACAACAAGAGTAGCAAGAAACCACTAATCCAGATCAAAATTTTATTCGAACGAATGCACATTTTGGCAGCCAAGCTGCCTTCATCAGCGTATATAAGAACTTGAACTTGAGAGTTCTGTCCAGATCAAGTTTTTATATACGATGACGAAGACAGCTTGGCTGCCGAAATGCGCATTCGTTCGAATAAAATATTGATGTGGATTAGTGGTTTCTTACTATCCTTGTTATCTGAAATTCCTCTAAAATATTGGCAGGTTCATCTTTCTTCTTCTTTTTCTTTCATCAGGTCCTGCCTCCTCTTGATTAGGAGATGACCTATCCCTATTAGAGACAAATACAGTTAACTGGCATTAAGTAATTGACAAGCCATGAGAGAGGGAGCAAGAAGCCTCGGAAGTAGGTTAGATTTAGCCAGGAAGTTTTTAACAACCGATAAAATAAGGCAGGAGTGAGATTTGGCATCCGCATTAAGCAGGAGTACAGTTGGAAAGTCAAAAGAGATCTTTCGGATACGGAACAGGGTTGACAAGGATTGCCTGTGATAGTCATAAAGGGGACAGTTGAAGAGGTTGTGTTATAAAGATTCAACATCGCCACATTCACAGGCTGGAGAGGCACACAAGCTAAGGCGGAACAGGAATGCTTTGGTTGGGAGGTGTTCGGACCGGAACCTGGCGATAAGGGACATGTCTTGTTTGGAGAGATTTAGGGGGAGTGAGAGGACCCTTCTGCACTACACCACCAATGTCTTGAATTTTACAGCTGTATTATGATGGAGCCATTCCTCTCTCCATCTTGTTATTTGCAGATAATCAATTACTGGAATGAGGTCCTTGGCCGAATGAGGGAGCGCGATTTCGAGGCCTGATGTGCAGCCAAAATTAGCCAGTTGGTCTGTTCTTAGATTGCCTAAAATTGTAGAGTGACCCGGGCACCAAAGAAGATTGATAATTATGTTTTTGCTCCGGAGGTTAATGATGGCACTGGCAACAAGACCGGTCTGCGAGGTTGTTTTCGAGTTGGCGTCGGACAGGACCTTGTGTAGAGAAAGAAGGACTGACTTGGAGCCCGAAACTATTAAGTGCTCGGAAGGGGAGGGTACCATGTCATTAATACAGGAGATGGCCATGAAAATAGCCCAGGCTTCAGCCGAGAAAGATGTAAAGGACACGGGGATTTTGTAATGTAAGGCGACGTCATCTGACCAGATATCAATACCGGCCACTTTTAGAATGGGGTCAAGGGAAGCGTCAGTGAACCATTTACGGAACGTGGCATACTGCTGCTGAAATTTAGAGTTATATATAGAGGAGATGATGACTTGTGGACTGGACTTCTTTTTTGAGACTTCCGGGATATTGATGCAATGGGGCCAATCATTTGTAAAAAGGGATGGGGAATGGATGGTTGAGTACAGCTGGATCTGAAGTTGGTGAAACCCAAATTTATAAAGGACCTCCTGGACAAGCTGGCTAATCTTATTGGATTTGAAGATTCGGGCCGAAAGATCAGATGTTACGGCTTATTGCATTTGAAAGTTCTGTAATTGAAAAAGTCTAAGGGTGAATTTAATAAAAGTAGCAGGCCATCTGAGATCTGTAGGAAGACTATTACAGCACGAGTATAAGACATCGATGGGAGTGCTCTTCAAGGCAGATGAGATCTTTCTGAGGATAATGTGCTCTAACGTACGAATGGGAGTCGGACTGGTCCGAACCGCGAGCAAAAGAAACGGAGCATATGGGTTAGACAGATTTTGGACGTGTGCCTGGCAGGTTCATGAAGAAAATATTATATCACAGCTAGCGCTAAAATATTTGTGTTCGTGCAACATCTGTGCCTTCTGAATGCGCATTTAGTAAAGCTGGAGAGTTAATCTCAAAATAGAGGTCAAGATTAGACCCAAAAAATGTAGATAAATTTCTATTCATATATTCAATGTATAAAATGAATGAAGATAAATAAAAATGTGATGTAAAAGTAATGTCTTTTTCTTTTCTTTTGGTATCAAGTATCGGTAATTGGTATCGACGATTCCCACATGGGTATCGATGGTATCGAGTACTTCAATTGAGTATCTCGCAACACTATCGTATAGTAAACCCTGAAGTTTTGGTGATTAATTTGCATGCGAAGGGCCCCGTAGCAGTTGTAGATAAATGTTTTATATTTGGAAAGTTTACACAGAAATAAACAGTTGTTCACCACATGTCTTAACGTGACTTATGCTTGGAGGGTTTAGGGGCCATCACAAAATCATATACATTATGAATATTTGGTAATATGGGAGGGGGTTTCCCCTTGGTATGGCCTAATTTCACGATTTTCAAATAATTCGTGGAATAGTTTTGAAAATCTCCATTGAAACTTTTGTCGTTTGAAGACAATTCAGAACTGCTATCTGAGCCACACTTAGCCATATCGTATACCTACAGCTCACATTGCATTATGAGGGCATTCAGGCCGATGACGTCACAGGGAAGATTGCTCCACATTTCAAGGAACCTGGCTTAGTGGGACCCTTATGGTTCATTGGAATTTTCAATGCTAAAATATGGCATGTAATATATCAAACATCTTGGAATGATTTGTTATGAATGAATATAATGTAAAATCAATGATAGTCGAAATTTGTCGTAACCTTGGATTGGTTCTCAGTTTGCCGTAACTCTTCCTTCAGTGTCTGCGTTTTCTGTCTTATTTCTTGTAATGACACACTAGCTTATGATGATCATATTGTCGAAAACAGAATTTGAAAAAGTTAATCCACTTTTCAAGTTATCGTGTAAACGACGGATGGTCAGATAAACGTACAGACCAAGCGTGATTTCTTATAAGTAGCTTTCTGCTAGAGCTCCTAATAAGTGTATTGTCTTGTTATATATAAATGCAGTTTAGATATATATTTAGAGAGATTTTTGGCAATTTTTAATATTACTACATTAATTTACTTTCACTCTAAATTAGTTTTTAAGTGGTAGTTGTCCTTTAAGGTTCAATTTAAATTTGAAATTGGTCTAGATTTTATCATTACTGCTGGATATTCTTTTTCTCCTAGACCTTTCTTAAAATTTAACATGTCTTTTTATTTTACAGTTGCCGTCAGTTAAAAGGAATACAAATGTTTCTAATTCCAAGAGTTCTGTGGTGATTCTCATTTGTTTAATTTCATTGTAATCATTCATTTATATTTGACAGATTGTTAAATACTATTCCCTTGAAAATCTAACCATTACTATCATTACTGTTCTTTTCCTTAAATTTTTTTTTATGTAGCCTGAAACTTCAAGTGGGCCACCGGTTTCAAAATTGTTGACACCAAGTGCAACATCTGTGGCAAGAACATTTCATTCAGCACAGCATACTGATTTAAATGTAAAGAAAGATAAAAATCACCCATGTACTTTTAATTTTCTTGTAAAACTACCAATTTTTGATATTTTTTTAAATTGCATTTTTATTTTATTTTTTTAATTGCATTAATAGTTGAAAATCTTTTAGTATGTGACTAATATGTAAATGATCCCAAACTGTGTAGTTCAGTTCATATAATAGGTTTTTCTCTCCATAAGCAGAATTCCAGAGGCGTTCCAGATAGGCCTCAGTCTTCAGGATTTACTACATCACAGTCGGTGACTCTTGAAACATCAAGGTGGGTTCAGTAAAAAAAGTGTTTACAAAAGATAAGTAAAACATAACTTATAAAAAATAACAATAGAGGAAGATTAAAAAAAACAACAAAAAAAACACTATTCCACAAAAAAAAAAGAATATATTTTTATTAATAAGTAAACAAATTGAAATAAACTGCTCAATAGAAACAGCAACATAGAGAGGTTTTCTCGGTATGCAAACTGGGGGCATATTTTCACTGTTGCATTATGTAGTGCAATTCTGGAGCAATCACATGCTATGAGATTGAAAGCAGAAAACTGTTCGTTGTAGATATCCTTGGTAGTTGTTCATTGAATGTGGAAATCAGTTCTTGTCTGTTTCAGAAGCACTTGCAATATGTGAGAATGCTTTTGTGACATTGTCGAGAACCATATTGTCACACGGACAGCTCTACCACAGTTTTTATCATAAGCTGCATGTGGCTTGTTAGTCAATACCCATCGATCCAGATTGCAGGAAGGCAATGTAAGACATCATATAATTGAGAATATGAAAGTGATACAACCATGGAGATGATAATGCTGTCATCTCTGAGGATCATAAAGCTCAACTGCATTTGGAGTTGGGATGCAACTTTGACACTTCATCTCTGGAAGGCATAGTGAAAACATTGAAGGCATGCCAATATTTTGCTGATGTGTTGCACTGACTATTATTTCAAGTGCAAGGGGAGGGGGGGGGGCTCTGTTGTAATGATGATAAAACAATAAGCCAAAACCTGGATACTTGAACACAAGAAGGAGCAAAGGAGGAAACCACTAATCCACAAAACAACATATGGCTTTCATGGGTCATTAAACATTTATTTTGTGGATTAGTCTTTTGTGGTTCTTCTGGTACAGAGGGTAGATCATTGTTTTTCTATACTTACTATGATACAAGGAAAAGTACAGATGAATTTTTCTATGAAAATCATCATTCTTCAAAACTGCTGCAAATTTTTCCAAAGCTGGTCATTTTTTTTTTTTTTTTTTTTTTTTTTTTTTTTTTTTTTTTTTTTCCATTATTATTTATAGAAGTTACTTTTACATAACTATATAAGAATTTTTTTTTCCCCCCTGAAATGCCAGTGATGATAAGAAAAGCAAGGGAGGTGGCAAGATAACAACTCATCGGGGAGAAGCTCTCCATTATTCATCAAAATCAAGAGAGATCATTGGAGAGGTAAATTTTAAACATTTGTATGCATGCGTAGGTGGATATTAAAAATGTAAAGCATGTCACTAGCTCGTTAATGGTGCCCTCAGTTTTTTCAGTGTTTTTGCATAAATAAGCGATGTTTAAACTGTCAATGTGTAAGCTGGTTTAGCTTTGAATGTTTTATACTGCATTGTACAGGTCGCATTGGGATTTTGCCAGCGATCTTGGCCATAGTCATGGCATCATAAATTTTTTTCAGCTGTCAGCATGTTTATACATTTTGTAGCAATAACTGATTTAGAATAAGATACTTCTGCAGATCTGATCTTGATCCCTAACTACTTTACTGAGCATTCAAAAGAATTGAATAAATGATTTCCTACAGTCATGAATTGAGCTACTGGGAAAAGGCATCGATCAATGATTTGTCCTGAAAGACTCAAATATGAAGTTCATCAGAATCTATAAAAAAGTTTGTTATAACGATATTTTGTTATATGTGAAAGTCAATTTTTTAATGTAAGAAAATACACTTTTTACCTTTGAATTCATAGATCTTAGTTGAAATTTGAATTTTTGCGACTAAATTGTGATGAAATATCAGTAATCGAAGAAATTGTAGATTTTATCATAGAAAATCTCTATTTTCAATTTAAAATTACTATAGACGGGGTGCGCAGGAAGTCGTAATGCGCATGCACGACTTCACTGTCACTGCCTGTGCCGTTGCTGACTTCCGGCCATAGAATTGTCTAAAGCGGGAGGAACGATTTAACTTAAGTTCCTGGATGCTCAGTCAATCCACAAAAAGCAAATTTATTTAGTCAAGTAAGGTTACATAGATTTCCAAAGGATCTTGAACAAAAAAATGCATGGATTGCTGCAGTCAACCGCAAAAATTGGGAACCCACTTGTCACAGTATGTTATAGTCGCCACTTCATTTCAGGTGAGTGTAACTCAATTCGGTGATGTTTTATTATGGTATCGTGACATCGATTAGTTATAAACCTTAAGCAAATTTCTAAAGTTGGAAATAAATAGATAATTGTGTACTAAAAATTCAATATAATTTCAAGAATTGAAAATACTACTAATTTTTGAAGCTTGTAGTTATAAAAACATGATCATATGATCCAAAAATTAAAATTAAATTTAGAGACCTTATATTTATTTCACTCAATTTATGACAAATTAAAAGTACAGCTACAAGTACTTTGCGTTTAAACTCCCATCTCTAATTTGTCGATGAATTAAAAAATAACCCTTAATAACGCTCCCGTTGACTAAACTTCGTCCAACAAGAGAAAAACAGGGTGCGTTTCCAGTCTGATATCGACTACTCACTCATCCGCAATGCTTTGTGGGATCTCTCCTTCAGCCGCTACACAAGTCAATTTGTAATGGCGACACCCGTGCAACAACTCTTCAGTCAAACAAGGAAAAACTATTCACAGCCAGGCTAGGGAGATTTGTGTGGAACGTATTTTGCTACTTTAAAGGAAAATAGTGTTTTAAAAGCTCATCTGCTTTGATAGAAGAAACTTCCAAGGCAACGCAATTTTCTTTTTCTTGCGTTCGAACAATTGTTCAAGAAGGAAACGAAGCGTCTTCATGCGAAGCTACCACCCCCTCTCCTCGCTTTTCGACTCTCGAACAACGATATATATAAAATTGAGTTAAAAGACAATTTTATGAAGTGTACAATATATTTAATTATAATTAAAGCAAAGCAACTGAATAATATTAAAGCTTCTGCAGTAATATTATAAAGCGCTTCTTCAATGAGACATGAGACAGAAGTGATTAAGCGCATGAGGCCCCCTTTCTCTGATTGGCTAATCTGAAACTTCCTGTGACATACCCTGTTTTTCTCTTGATGGATGAACTATAAGGTAGCTTAGCTTCGGTAACTTTCCTCGTAAAGCTTAGTGGAAAGGATCTGGGTAGAAAACTCCATTTATCAATAGTTTTCCCATGCACAGTTTTTTATGGTTTCAGAGTTCAGATTAGCGAAATAATTCATGATAAACCGGCGCCCTCGTACATTAAAAGCGAACATTAATGATCTGAATAATGGCGACTGCTAGCTACAGTCAACGCCGGAAGTTGCAGTTGTTATGGAAGCAGAAATACGTTTAGACTCAAAGTAAGCTATTGTTTGTAAACACGCACTCCGTCTACATTTCAGTTATGTGTCATTGGCAAATCACTTTGTTTTATCTGATATTTCTGAAGTGACACTGCCTTGACTTAATGCCATTTATCTTTGTCCCCATTCTCACCTATGGTTGCAAATCTTGGGTAATGACCCAAATAATGCGATCGTGAGTACAAGTGGCCGAAACGAGATTCCCGAGAGGTGTGGCAGGTGTTACCCTACTAGATAGAATGCATAGCAGCACAAATAGGGAGCCTTTAAGTGTTGAGCCGCTACTTCTCCACATGGAGAGATCTCAGGTGCTCTGGTATGATCTTGTGATATGGATGCTGTAAACTGGTCTTTCTAGGCAGTTATTTTCCAAGCCAGTGGGTAAGAGACCAAGGGATCGGCCTAGAAGCAGGTGGCTAGACTACATGGAGAATCTGGGTTTGAGTTGCTTGGTTAATACCATGGAGGACATGCTCCTGATGGCGGAAGATCGCGAGGACTGGAGATCCTCCATAGGGCTGCTGTCGCTGTGACCCTAACAAATAAGTGGGTTTGAACAGTAAGCAGTTGTTTTTTCTTAACAAATCTGACTGGGACTATGAAAAACTTCAGTATTTCGTTATAACACGAGTCGACTGTAGCAACCATGCTTGAAAGACTCGTTCAATGATTTGATGTGACATCGTGTGCAGAAACCGGTTGAAACAGGGGTTCAAGATCCTATCTGCAGAGTATAACAAAAAATTATTTTTAACATTGTGATAGTGGATTCAGTTGCATGGTGGGATGGGTGAATCCTGCATCGATCAAGTGGAACTAAAACGGGGTGAGACACTACATTTTTTTCGTCATTCACTGGGGAAAGATGGAAATGAAATGGACTGAAAAAAATGAGTGAATCATTAAATTTTTCTACCAGTGTCAACAACAGTAGATAGCTGCTATAGTGTTGTTGGTATTAGCCGTCGGATAATTCCTTCTGCTTTCAAATAATTAATTGCATTTACACAGGATGTCTAGAATCTTTCCTGTCTAAATTCTACAGATGGTAAAGAATTGTAAACATGAGCATTTTGAGATAGAGAACCAATGGTTGAAAATTCGTATTTCAGACACCATAAGATATTGAACAAGTAATACGTGCAATGAACGTTTTTGCAAGTTGCTTTAATTTTCTGAGCAAATAACATTTGTTTATCCATAGAACAATTGTTCTCCCTAAGATTTTATATGCTTCGTGGATTTGGTATTCCCATATCTCAATCTTTTGAACAACTATCGTCTAAATTGGAGAATTTTTATTTATTCTTGGTTATAAGATTAAATTCTAAGGAAAAAACTATACTTCAGAAACAAAAGCTGTATTTTTTAACTTGCAATTTATTATTAGCAAAGTTTTTTGAATATTTTAGTTAATATTTTAAATGGGAAATTACCAGTTCCTCGAACCCTCAATTGTATAGGTCTTCGAGTACCGATCTATAAGAGAATTTCTCGAATCCTAGTGTTTATGCATACATGTCGAACTAATCTGCATAATTTGGACCCAGCTTTTAAACTTATCGATAACTTTATTACAAGGGTTCCTAATGCAGATACATGTATTTTTAATAGTGAATTGATTTATTTTGTTAGTAAATTTCCTTTATAGTAATATTCTCTTTATGACTCTACATTGTTGCAAGTTGACAATTTGTATTTTTCTTATTATTTATTAATGCAGTTTTATTGTTTGTGTTATGATATTTTATTGATTTTATTTATTCTAATTTCGTTAGTAGTTTTTCCTTAGATTGATTTTGTCATCTGTAAACTGATTTTCTTTTCTTAACTTTCTCTGTAGTTTTTTTTTTTTTCGTGAATTGTTGTTCAGTAACCCTGTTTGGGCTTGGCCTGTTGGGGGACAACATTGGGTTTGGGCCTTCAGTTTTTCTGGAGGTTCCCTTTCCTTCTGCTGTTGTTACATTATTTATTTATTTATTTATTTTAGTTACAATTAATTAGAGATAATTAAATATTTTATATTTCATGATAATAATTGTAATTCGAAACTATATCAGTACAGAAAGCCTTCTGTACTCTAAAGCCTTCGATTCTATTCCTCATGATCTCCTTTTATACAAACTTTCTCATCTTTATAATATACGAGACCCTCCCCTTGACTGGCTTTCTAGCTTCCTATCAAATCGTCATTATACCCTCCATCTAAACAATATATCCTCTTCAACAATCACCCGCAACATCGGAGTTCCCCAAGGCTCCACTCTGTCCCCCCTCCTTTTTAACCTATTCATAAACGACCTTTCACACATAACATCCCCACTGCCTTTAATACTATACGCCGATGACGCAACTATATCTTGTGCCGACGTTTCATTGCGAGCAATTCAGGAATCATTCAACCTAATCCTTGATAAACTTTTACTTTGGAATTCTATTAATCATCTCACCCTTAATCTTGACAAAACCCAATACGTTATCTTCTGCCAGCATAACAAAAAATTTGATATAAATGACTTCTCGTTATCTTATAACTCCCAACAGATTTCACCGTCCAAATCCTTCAAATACTTAGGTATTCACCAACCCATAACCTCTCCTGGGACACTCACATTAATACTTTAGCCACGACTCTAAACCAACGCCTAGGTCTTTTCTCCCGCCTCCACTATCTTCCCCCAAAAATCCTCCTTCTATTATACAACACTCTGATTCACCCCTCCCTTTCCTATGGCCTTCAATTCTGGGGCTCAACTACAAAACTTAACTTACTCCGCTTACTCAGGATACAAAAATGGTTTGCTCGCATCGTTGTTAAGCTGCCCAAACCCGCCCCTGTGTTACATCTCTTTCACACAATAGGTATAACCCCAATTCACCAACTTTATCCCACAAACTTAGCAATCTTTATATACAAAGCACTCAATAACCACATTATAATATCCCTCCCCCAACATTTGTTCACATCACCTACTTCCCCACCTTACAACACACGTCACTCTAACTTTCTACGATTCCCACGCATTAAGCGGAACTACCAACTAAAAAGTATATCAAATTCTGGCAACAAACTTTGGTCCAAATTACCCCGCGATCTTCGCCTTGCACCCAACATCTCCACCTTTAAAAGCCTCATTAAGAGACACTTCACATCCACAACCAGCTGTTACCCTATTCTCCCCCACCCTCACTGTCATACTTCATTACCAATTATATAATATTCTTTCTTTATTTCATTCTGCCTCTATTCTCCATTCTGATAAATTTAAATTTTACTTGCATTCGTTTAATGATAACTCCAAAATTTTATCCTTTGTTACTAATTATATGTTTTATCAATTGCAATGTTTTACTAATTTTATGTTTGTACTGTTACAATTTGTCTGCATCTTCCGGGGACCAAACTCGTCGGCCGTTTGGCCATACTGGCCCCGTGCAGATGCTATTGTATTTCCATACCAAATACCAAATAAATAAATAAAATAAATAAATAAATAAATAAAAAATAAAGTATGAGGCACTACTTGAATACAACTCTTGGGAAATGGAATGAATTTTGTGCTTTGTTTAAAAAATTCTGTACCTTTTTTTTTCCAACCATTTTTCTGTTATCAATTATACATATTGAAACTGTAATTTGAGTTTACAGCAAATGAAGTTTTAATGAATTACTTTGATTTGAAAATCAAAGTCTTTTATTCTCTCTTTGTGCTGCACATATTAAAAGAGTTGTGGTTACCAATAGCTATTTGAATAAGTTTTAAAACCATTTAATTTTTTTTTTTTAGGTGGTTGAATTACCAAGTGTTCCACTGCCAATTACAAATTTACCAACATTCAACTTTGTTGTGACAAATGACTTACCAAAACCAACAAAATTAAATTCTTCTAATTCTAATACAGAATACACGTTCTCTTCGCCTCTAACTGAAAAAACCGTTCCCCCACGCGAACAGTTTATTGACAGAGGAGCTAGTGGAGACAAGGTATCAAAATTGCTAAATTATCGCTATCTTAATAAAACAGATGCTTGTTTTTATCATTACACAAAGTATAACAGTATCTTTATTTTCTATTTTCAATCACTAAGCAATCAACACCAACAAGAAACAAAACGAAAATCAAACTGTCATATTATTTAAAATGGGGGGGGGGGGGGGGGGG
>JAHWFO010047825.1:5156617-5171730 GCA_023313115.1 Rhysida immarginata | reverse complement strand
AAACTTCCTGTGACACACCCTGTTTTTCTCTTGTTGGATGAACTATAGTCCACTATCGTTGAGCATAGCTTTTACAGCATTTAATGCTGTGTAATTAAAACATTCACTAACCCCATTTTGTTCGGGTGTATTGGTGTTTGTCCTTTCAGCATGTATTCCCTGTTCATCTAAAAATTTACTAAAAGTATCATGTATAAATTCCATCCCATTGTCTGTTCTAATATCATCACTTTCAAATTTAAAAATCTTTCCATTCGAGTCTGATGTCTAGTAAAGTATGTAAAAACATCTGACTTTTTCTTTAAGGGGTATACAGTCACTTTCCTAGAGTAATCGTCAACAATAGTTAGAAAATATCTACATCTACCTTTTGAAACACAAGGAGGAGGACCACAAACATCCATATGGATAAGCTGTAATGGTTTATCTGACTTAATTTCAGAAATTGACTTAAATGACCTACGCCTGGTCTTTGCAATCTTACAAGATTCACAATCTAAATGTGTGTTCTTAAAACTAGGTAACCCTCTAACACAGTCTTGTTGACTTGTATTGACTATATATTTGCTATTTATATGGCAAAAGCGTCGATGCCATATTTCTAGGCCTTCTTGTGAGGTCGTTAATCCTATAGGTGTTTCAATTGTCTCATTTACATTAAAAAAATTAGGTTTACAATAAAACAAACCATTTAACTTAAACGCATAAAATAATTTATGTCCACGCCTGCTATATACAGTAATTTTTCCATTGTGACCCACAAATTTAGCGCCTTCTTTGTCTAGACATGGACCTGATACTAAATTTTGCCTAAGCTTAGGGCTGTACATAACATTATTCAAAGTAATATCTTGCCTTACCCCATCAGTTATAAAACTGAATTCTATAGTTCCCAATCCTTCAATGGGACTAGTTATTTCACCTGTAGCAGAGACATATTTGTGTTACTGACCACTTCATATGAACTAAACAACTTAAGGTTGTTACAAAAATGGGTAGATGCAGCAGTGTCAAAGACCCAAGATTCTTTATCATTTACATAATTTTCCTGATTAATAAAGGCTTCAGTTAAAAATGATTTATCAAATGTCTTATCTACTGACTTGAAATGACATTGGGAAGCTAGATGACCAAATTTCTGACATTTATAACGTGGTCCTACTTTACACTTATTTTTCATCAACTTAGGTGCTTTGGCAACATCTCGTTTTTTCTGTATAGTACTTTTTATCTTGTATGCATGATGGTCTTCTTTTCCTATTGCTTCACCCTGTTTTCTTCTGCCAATAGCTCTTTAAGCACTTTGTCGAACTTAAATTGATCATCTTTCCATCGATATATAATTTGAACAATCTCTTGCATATTTAAAGGTAAATACCTTATCAGTTGAAAGCTCTGATATAAGTCCTCCAGCGGGTGTCCTGCTTCTTTCAACTCATAATTTTTTTCAGACGAGCGGCATAGAGACCAACATCTTCTCCTTGATCTATTCTACAATTAAAAAATGAATCTAATAATTGTATAATTCGTGCTCGGGAGTCTGGCTTGAAGTGTTCCTTCAGTTTTCTCCAAGCTTCAGCAGCATCATCTGTGTCAGAAATCAATGTTCTATATTCCTTGTCTACACTTAAATAGATTGTTGAGTAAGCTCTATCTTTTCTCATATTATATTCCTTTTCTTTAGAGCTTGCTGTTGCATCAGGCTCCACCTCTTTTTCATTTATAAATCCCAAACAGCCTCTATCCATTAGAATAACTTTCACATCATTGATCCATGTATGGTAATTGTTAGCATTCAGTTTATCAGTGGAGGGCTGCATACCTTTTTAATTATAGTAAAATGAAATCCAATAATATCACTTCTAATTTTTAAACTTCTTATACTTCAGATCTTCTCTGCAATAGACACTCCTCTTCTAAAGACTTGGAAACATATTTGTACTGCAGGTCCATAACCCTGTTAGGCATACAACCATGTTAGGCTTCCAATAAATATTGCAGAATGCATCAGTGTTTTATTTTATAAAACACATTTTTATTAGAAGAAAAGTCATCAAAAGAGGAGATAAAGTACATGAAATTATTAACTGACATTGACATTCATTGAAAAGAAGATCTGAAAGAACTGACATTGATACAAAGACACTCATTCAGAACATCTCAAAGAACAGTAAGTAAAAAAACTTAGCAACACAACAATGGTGTATCATTTCATTGCTGAACATGAGGAAGCAAATACATTGTTTAACATATGTAAATAACTACATTGTTGAACATATGTAAATAACTACATTGTTGAACATATGTAAATAACTACATTGTTGAACATATGTAAATAACTACATTATTGAACATATGTAAATAACTACATTATTGAACATGAGAAAGCAAATACATTATTGAACATGAGAGTGAAGATATTATAATTAACAGATCTCCTGCGATCGCGATCTTCCGCCATCAGGCGCATGTCCTCCCTGGTAATATCCAAGCGACTCGAACCCAGATTCTCCATGTAGTCTAGCCACCTGGTTCTAGGCCGACCCCTTGGTCTCTTACCCACTGGCTTGGAAAATAACAACTGCCTAGGAAGACTAGTTTGCGGTATCCGTATCACGTGGCCATACCAGCGCAACTGAGATCTCTCAATGCGGAGAAGTAGCGGCTCAACACCTAAAGATTCCCTTATTGTGCTGCTGTACACTCTATCTAGTAGGGTAACATCTTCCACACCTCTCAGAAATCTCATTTCGGCCGCTTGTACCCGCGATCACACTCTTTCGGTCATTACCCAAGCTTCATGACCATAGGTGAGAATGGGGACAAAGATAGATTTGAAGCCTGAGAGCTTGGCTTTGTTACCCAGCTTGCGTTTTGTTACCACGGATCGCCACAGTTCATGTCTGACACAGCTTGCTGCACCGATCCGAGCATCCAATTCTTTCTCCTGCCGTCCATCACTCGTGAATGCAATCCTGAGATACTTGAATTTCTCCACCTGTCTCAATGAGGCTCCCCTAACATGGAGAGCGCACTGAGCAGGCTGTCTTGAAAGGACCAGAACCTCGGTTTTAGCCGCCCTGATCTTCATCCCGGCTTCTTCACATTTGGCTGCAAACCGGTCTAGTGCATGCTGAAGATTCGTGCAAGAAGACCCAAGGAGGACAAGGTCGTCAGCAAAGAGCAACCTCTCCACCAGGCAGTCGCCCACACAAATACGCTCATCACCTCAGCTGCCCCTGTCTATCCAGTCCATAAAGATAATGAACAAAAGTGGCGATAGTACGCACCCTTGGCGGAGTCCAACACCCACGGTGAACGGTCTTGACTTAATGCCATTTATCCGGACACACATCTCAGAGCTTTCGTACAGAGACATGATAGCAACCAGTAATTGCCCATCCACTCCCTACTCTTGCAACACTTGCGAACTTTCGCAATCAAAAAAAACAAAAAACTTTTTATATTCTTTTACAATAACACGAAAACATACTATAACAACAACAAGCACGCTTTAAACAATTAGAAGATGACAAACTCCTCAGCAGCAAATGAACTTCAGGCTGATGAAGTTCAAATTAAACTAGCGTATAATATACATCACAATACATTAATACATTAATATACAGTATATACAATGTAGAGTTCATTATACAGTACAGTAATTGACTTTTTATTTTAATTTTCCGTCGCCAAAGGCCAATACGAAAATAACTTCAAAACTGCTTCGATCTTATAATTTTCCTACTTAAATTTTATTAAATTAATATCTATTTATTATTGTTAACAGTAATCACTTACTAAAAATCTTTGGATATTAGTAAATATCACTAAATAAAATAAGGAAACTAACTTAGAATTAGAAACACAACTTACTTTACATGCCGCCATTTTGAATAAATTAACGAACATCTAAAAGGAAGGCTTGTGCCCTGAAAATTTATACATTGTTACATCATCATAAAAAGGCATTGTTAATCCTATTTCTACCAATAATAAGCCCTAAATTATGACTACCTATGGTCATGTAACAATGTATAAATTTTCAGTGCATTGGCTTTCTTTCTAGGAAGTGTTGTCAGAGACTTATCAATAAGCCATTCTCCCTCTTCCCTGCAATGGAACTTTCTAAACGTTTTTCACTTTTCTGTAAGGAACTCATGATGTTTTCCACTTTTTATGACCTGAAAAGCAGTGACTGGTAATAGCAATAGTAAAATGAAGAGGTTTTTTCCCCTTTCTTTTTCTTTTTCTGTATATTCTTACCTATTTTATTTCTCGCGACAAGTCAAAAATGGGGACTGCATTGTACAAGAGGATAAAACTGTTTTTTTGGGCTCTAAAAGTGGAATCACATTATAGTAGAATAAATACGGTACTTCCTTGGTGCGTACCCAGTCTAATAGAACACCCAGCTGCGCGGCAATCTAGAATAAGCAGTCACAACTGACGGATCTTTTCTAAAACTGGATAGTTCCCACATTTATCGCCAATTAACGATAATTAAAAATATATAAGAACGTTCTCACCATGGTGTCATCTTATTTGGGGACGTTTTCTTATCTTAGACGGCAGAACTAAATTTCGAACTCAGACCAATGGCGGTGACTTATTCTCCACAGAGACTGCACATAAAATTTGCTCTGAAACTTCTTTACGGGCAGTACCAACCTATTATATTCATGATCCATCCTGACGTATTTTAATCTACTATCAATATCTTAGAAATATATTGATCAAAGTAGATTTACAAGCGGCAGAAAACATCGTGCTGACCCACTACTTCTTTTTCAACAACACTACTCTTTTTTTTAACAACTGCTCATTAACATATCTTCGGAGATTCCCAGAATCTCACATCCAACAAATAACACATGCACGACGGAGAAAGCATTGTCACAGCCTCCGAAGTTGACAACAATACGCGATTTTAAAACAACTGATCTTAAAATACAAAAATAAAACAGAATTTATCGCAAGCAACAAAATTTTATATTAACACTAGACTCATGGACCTAAAGTATGGAGCAGAAAATAAAACCTACACATTTTGCGTCTAAAGCATGAATTATTAACCACCCCTGTTACAATATTACCTGTCCAATCTAAAATAACCAAACAGAAAAACAAAAAACAAAACACACTGACTTCAGTCACACTGTAAAACAAATTTTACAGTTTCAACATTTTTATTAAATCTCTGAAGCCGTTTTCTTAAGGTAAAAGCCTTACATAATTCTGCTTATCATGGGTCATGTTCATCTTGTCATATAGGCAGAAAACAATTTGATACCACTTTATGATCATGCATGTTGCCTCTGCATTGTGGTCCTATTAAATCAGGGTTGCCACAGACCTTGAAATCCTTGAAAAGTCAGGGAACTAAAAAATGGTCAGGTAATCTGTGAAAAGTCAGTGAATTTTGAAAATGGGTCAGGGAAAATTTATTGCTGACTTGTTATCAGCTATCTATATGGTTCTATGGCCATGCCAATTTATCTTCGATCAACAATTACTACTAGATTTAGGTACAGTAACACTCGGCAATATCGGCCGCCTCTGGTTATACGTACTTACATTTCGAATATCACTAGGAAAAGAAAAGGCCATATTAATTAATGTGGAGATGCATTTATTAAAAATTGAATCTTAAAGCCAAAGTAATAAGAGTTAAATGACATGTTGACCATTTGTCACTTGTACTCTATTGGAATGACACATCTTAGCATGCTGACAGCACACCCAAGTGCTGGCAGTTCTCGGATTTTTACAACTGTTTAGAACAGAGCAAACATGAAGCCGCAACACATTTTCATTATTTTTATACTCCTATATGAAATTTAAATATTAATATATGGTATTTTTATTTAATAATGTAAAGGTCTTTCATCCAACTGTGCGAAGTGATAAGGGCGGGTATTGCTTTAGGCATATTTCTGTTCCTGTGGATAAAGAGGAGCTCCGAAATTAGATCTAACAACTGAGGAAATGAAGAAATTTAAATCTGACTGCAAAACAATTCTCACTGATATGTTGAAGAAGGCCTCAGTGAAGTATAATTTGTGTAAGGCAGTGATGTTTTGCGATCTGGCCTTGATAGCCAGTAACACGAGTGCAGCCAGGTCCAGACTTTCCAGTGCCTTAGAATTATTCTCTACCAAAAGCTGGGTTTCTAATCAGACATGTGATACAGTTGAAAAAGAATTTAAGTCGCTTACTTCTCAGATTGAATTCAAGAATTTATGCAAAGAATACCAAAGAAAAATGAGAGTAGACTATTTTTGTAGAGATTTTCTGAAAGGCAAAAAAAAAATTGGAAAATTTATATAGATTTCTGAAACTAGTGCTGATTTTAAGCCATGGGCAAGCTTTTGTGGAAAGAGGCTTCTCTGTAAACAAAGAGCTCATGTTTGAAAATCAACTAAATGAGTCTCTGATTGCCCAAAGGAGGGTGTATGACTGCCTGAAAAGTGAAGGTGGTGTGCATAGCGTTCAAGTTGACAAGAAAATGATACATTCATTTAGGAACGCGAGGGGAATTTTCTTTCCTATTTTTCTTCATTAATTTGAACAGCTGAGGTTGGCGTATAATAAAACCCTCACTGAAGATCTTTCGGTTTATTCTTTAATATTTTGAGTTTAGAGTTTGCTATAGGTATGAAGAAATGTCAGGGATTTTTGAAAAAAGGTCAGGGAAATCTGGAATTCTGTGGCAACCATGTAAATGAAAGCTCACCCCACCCCCAAATTTTCATGTTACATATTCGCATCTTGAAAGATTGCTTGTGAAAAAAACCATTCTGCTTGGTTATTGAAAACTTTATAAAAATTGAAATTGAAGCTTAAAATTTCGTCAGTCTTAAATGTATTTGACA
Organism: Rhysida immarginata; assembly: GCA_023313115.1. NCBI lineage: Eukaryota > Metazoa > Arthropoda > Chilopoda > Scolopendromorpha > Scolopendridae > Rhysida > Rhysida immarginata. Next base: position 5,164,855 of record JAHWFO010047825.1, on the reverse strand, counting down.
ATTTACGATAAATTTTTTAATTTTTGATGTTTGTTCACTTTCAGTTACTTCTGTTACTGGTTTTGGGCAGAAATTTGCACCTCCTCCTGGTAGTTGGTCTTGCACTACATGTCTAATAAATAACAAGGCTGATAATGAAAAATGTGCTGCTTGTGAAACTCCAAAACCTGGATGTATCCAAAGTCAAGAGAAACAAGATATTAAACCAATGAATGATAATGGTTAGAATTTGAAAATCATCTTTTATATACGAGGTGCGTTCAAGTTCCAAGGTCTCCTAATTTATTTTTGAAAATCTATTGACCCTAGAAAGCTGAAACTCCCATCATTTGTCCACATAGTCAACCTACCTCTAGCCGTACACATTTTTCACAACGCTGATGCCACGATTGCAACGTCGCTGCAAACACTTCTATAGTGGTCTGTTTGGCCTACTGAAAAGCCGCTCGATGAGCAGAAGCTTTATTCCGTTCTTGCATAAGCGATTTTCCAGTAGACAAAACTGGTTCCTAACGAAGCATTTGCGACGGTCTACCAATCATGGCATCAGCATTGTGAAAAATGTCTACGGATAAAGGTTGACCAAATCACGGAAGTTTCAGCTTTCTAGGTTCAATAGTTTTTCAAAAATAAATTAGGAGACCTGAGAACTTGAACGCACCTCGTAGATAGTTTTGCCTTTGCTTTATACATGTACTCTATATATACTCTTCTTTATTTCTAGGTAATTTTGCTGAAAAATTTAAGCCTCCACCTGGCAGTTGGTCTTGTCCAACATGCATGATTAACAACAATGAAGATGCCAAAAAATGTGTTGCTTGTGAAACGTTAAAACCTGGGGTTTCATTAGTCCCAGCTTCTGTGAATGTAAGCATAAGAAGAGGGGGTGGGTGCATTACTATTTGAATCACCGATATTGCCAAACTGTTGTATACACGAGTAACAAATGCTGTTTGGAGACGATGTAGCTCTCAAATGTTCTAGGGAAATCATTGTGAATTTTAGCATGCTCACTTTAAAATATCCGTATAGCCTCTGTGTGGTTTAATGGACTAGGCATTGAACTTTAATATATAGAGGGACATGTGACGGAAATAGATATTGCACGATAATCATAGTTGATCTGCACAATGCCTAGAAACCAATAAGGTTACAAAATGCTGAAACCAATCCTACATCTAAAGATATAATAGTGACTGTTCGTTGTGTGCAGATATCATTATTAACAATTTGTTCTTGAAATTTGGTTTCACCATTAATGCAGAGAATTATAGATCCAGTTGGATGCATTGCATCAAAAATTGCGAGTTAAGCAGCCTAGATTGGTCAACAGAGATTTTTATTGACAATACAAGATCACACGTGTCAAGAAAACAGAACAGAAATTACACAACTTGCATTATGAGACTCTTCCCCACCTACCATACCTTCACCTCTCCACACTTTTCACCAACCAACTATAATAATTTCCTGTGATGAAATATCGTCACAGTTGAATAAATGAGGCTCAAAGACTGAGCCGTGTGTAACACCACCTTTCAACTTTTTTGCCAACTTTGTTTTGATATAGTACCTGTAGGCGTACTATTTTTTAAGCATTTGGGCCTTCTTTGAAAGGGAAAGATTCAGCAATGAAGCAGCCATCAGAAAGCACATGAAATTGCATTCAAGCTTACATGAGGATCCCTTCAATGGTTCCTCGAGAAAAGTAGTTATTGGTTTGAGAGTATTTTTAATGGAAATGACTAAAATTTCATGGGAAAAGCTTCACGTTGCTAAGCAACCCATGTGCGTGGGAAATTTGAACCTATTTTTAAGTTAGATATCACTACCAGATGAGCGATTCAACAGAACTTCACAAAGAACAACTGAAAACTTTTTCACCTCGTGGCCGAAAAAAAAGAAAATTTTCACCCGTTGAACGTAATTGCTGATGGACTATATAATAAATAAATTAATAAATTTATTATAAGAAATAATCACTAACAGGATTGTTTATATTGTCTGTAATAGTGTAAAGAAATCTTTAAATAGATTGTGATACTGCCACGATCTCACGATTTCGATTTTTTAATTAAAATTATCTCAAGAACATCAAATGCAGGAGATTGAATAATATTTGCGATTCAATAAGATTGAAAATAAAATTGATTATAAGGAGAGAGAAAAATTGTCTGTAATGCTATAATTTCAGTTTACATGTCGAGCACACTGGGTTTGCACGTGGCATTTTAATGTAAATGAAAATTAGCAAAATGGGCAGTATACTTAACAAAAAGAACTGGACAAAATGTAAATGCTTTCAACTGGAAAATTAGCAAAATGGGCAGATGCTTTGCTTTATTAGCTGCTTCTTCCAAAAATACACTTAGTTCTGTCTTATAATAATTTTTTATTATTTCCTTGTACGAGCATACCACTTGCAACTCCCACCCATCATGGAAAGCCGGATGCCAGCCACTGCGTCTTGCCGGGAAAACCTTATATAAGCTGGCCATCGCTTCTCTAACGCTGTTGCCATTCGCTTGATAAGGTTGTTTATCTTCGACTGTAGCAAATCAAGTAGATCGCCACTGACGATTCAGAAGCAACCTTAAACCTAAAATTTATGTATATGAAAGAGGTTGACTTGCTAATTTTTCTTAAAAGTATTTAATACACAAAAATAGTTTATTTACTGTTGCAAAGAAACGCAAGGCAATGAGGAGCTGAAACAATGAGGGGAGTCCCCTTCTGTCCCGCGTTCCACTAACGCTGTCGCTGATTTCCCTGGTAACTGATAACAACAGTTTCTTTTGCCAGCCGATATTTCTTTTTGAATTGTTCTTGATCTCTGAGATCTAAACGTTGTCGACAATTGCACCGTCTTTCGAAGCAAATGAGATCGTTCATTTTGAATTTACTTGCTCTGAGGAGAAAAATGCTCCTTAAGGTAGGTGAAAAGCTACCTTGAAAAGCTGAGGAGTATTCTCTCCTCACATTTCGAAATTTTGCAACCATGAAAATTTTAGGTAAAACCATGAAAACTGTAAGAACAGATCGGACCTTAAACTTGGATATTCAAGGACCTTTCTTACCTCAGCCTTAAACCCCAATTGTGACCCCACCCTAAATAATTTCTTTGTAACTATAAAAGAGAAAGAAGAAAAGAATTATAAAAAAGGCAGGATGTGGACTGCAAATTCCAGAGTTCCAGTCCAATGCACAATCCATTGCACCACACAGAGGCTTTTTAATGGATGTTTTGCAGTGGTAGCACTAAAAGGAGCATACTAAAATTCACAGCAAGCTCTCAAAATTCTCTAAATAGCATTTGTTACTTCTATACAAATAATTTATTTCTGGAAGAGTTCAGCAAAATTGGTGGCTTGAATGGTGTATTTAATCCCCATTTCACTGATATTTTTGTGACATTTAACTGTTTTTTTTTTCCCCTGTACTAAATTCATAATAAAATCAGTGATCTCCCCAGGCTCTTTTAAAGGGATGGTGCTGCCAGGCTGGTTTTGATGATTGCCTTGCATAATAATACAAAAAATTTCATAACATTGCGTAACGTTTTGCCTGTTAATTAATTTTTGCCTGCCCAGCTATTTCATCTTTCCAACCACATGATAAAATTTTCTGGAGAGAATATGAAAATGAACCTTAAATCTTCATGGTAAATTTTATTATTATACAAAAGTAAGTCAATAAATAAGTTACAAAGGATATAGATATGAAACAAATACGACTACTGATTTGAAAACTGCCTTTATTTCTCCAAATTCTCCCTGTTCATTAACGCATTTGTTCCATTTCACAAACCCCTCAAAATCAGCAGCATAAAATTTTTAGTGCTGCAGTTTGAACCAGGCAGTGACTTCCCTTTGAAGTTTCCTCATCGGGAAAGTGTTCATCCAAAATTGTGTACATGCAGGAGTAGGTGATTATATATTCAATATCCTAACAAATTTAATGATTGGATTTGCCACTGTCTGTATAACTTAAAAAGTGATGGACAAAATAAGAGTTTGAATTTAGAATTGCACATTAAATTCAGTTCAGAAATGAAAGATTTTCTCCAATCATGATATGGGCTTCTATTACAGTACTGTAGGGTTTTACATCTGAAGTACAATGTACATGCCTAACATAGTGCCTGTGTAGTAAGTACAATTGGTCGACAGCAGATCACATGGTACGGTTGGAATTGGTTCCCAATTGGTCGTTTCAATGTATGCATGTTTTTGGACAATGTAGTCACAATCAAATGAAACTGAAAGTACACTTTAAGATTAAAATTCTCTAATTATTACAATTTCCTGACTTCATTTATCTCCTGCATTAACTTCATTCCCTTCTTACTTATAGATATGTCAGAAAAAGTTTAATATGCTATGCATATTGGATGGCTTGAATTTGATCTGCCATTTTGATTCCACTTGATCAGGCAAGCAACTGGCCTTGGAGTCCGGTAATGATCAGTGCGGCCAGTCAGTTTTGAGACACGCTAAACATGTTTGTGACCGTTTTCGATCGAAGGCGACTGGCCAGATTTCTTAGATCTGTAGTCACCCTGAAATTTTTACAAATCAGAGGCAAGGGTTGGAGCACAGAAAATTATCATAAAATGCAAGGGTTCGTATAAACATTGTTCAAGTTTGAAATATACATTTAATGAATGCACAGGCTGGTTGTTTGCCAGTTTAGAATGGGGCACACTTTGATGTACTGAAACAATTTTTTTTTTTTTTTGAAATATTTCTGCCCATTGGTATGAATTTTCTGTATTTGAATTTTATTTAACATGAGTTGTACATGTGTCAAACCGGAAGCCTATTTTTTATGCTAGTGCTCTATTATAAAAATTCCCCCGTGTGTGCTTGGCTGATCAGTTGCTAAAACCACCTGGGTTGTGCATCCATTCAAAAGGACCAGGGAAAATGACATAATAAAAATTTCCTTTTCTTTAAAATTCATTCATTTATTAAAATTTAAGATTGACAATACATGGGGAGAGCAATTTAAGCCACCAGCTGGTTCATGGCAATGTGACACCTGTTATGTACAGAATTCAGTTAGTGCTACGAAATGCGTATCTTGTGATTCAAAGAAGGCTGGCACCATTTCTACTTCTGCTGCTTCAGGTAAGAAAATGAAATCATCATTTATGGAAAAGTCAATTCAGTGAAAGATTACTGGGCTTGTGAAAAATTAACATCAAAAAAAGGTGAAATTATGCTTTTGAAGATAACTGTTAAAGTGTGCTTTCTGTATTTTAAGTAGTGAATGTTAGCCAGTATAAACTAACATTATTATTCTGTTTAATAGTGAAATGATACTCTGTAATCTTTCATCAAGAGCTACAGAATTTTATAATAGTTTTAATATGAATTAACATTCACAGGCTTCAAATTTGGAATTTCTACTTCAAGTGATTCTGTATTTAAAATGCCTTCAGCTCCACCGGCTCCACTTCCATTGGCAAAAAGTACTTCCAGTACTATTCCAGCTTTTGTATTTGGTGAGCAAAAATCCACAACAGTTCAAGCATCTACTACTTTCAAATTTGTGTTTGGAAATGTTAGCACTACAAGTAGTAGCAGTGCTGTCGTTTCTAGCAGCAGTACTGCTGTTTCAAGTAGCAGTACTGTAGCTTCCCTCTCAACAGAGACATCAGTGACTACATCAACCAAAACTATGCCAACCTTTTCGTTATTTAACTCAACAGCTAGTCAAGACATTCAATCTTTACCTATAAGCGAGGCACCTGCAGTTGTTCCGTCACTGGGATCTGATACCAAGAACACTCCAGCAATTGAAAAGAAAGCTGATTTGGAATCTGCATCAGAACAAGAAGTTCCTTCAAGTATAAAGCCACCATCATCTAGCGAGTTTTCTTTTGCCTTGAGTGTGCCTTCATCAGATGTTTCATTTGCAGGAATTAATGCAAATAAAGCTGCAAAGAGTGAGCAATTACCTTCGGGAACTGGAGGATTTCAGTTTCCAAAATTTGAAAATTCAGGTATGAATGCTTTTATAATTGGGGGTTACATGTTTTAATAAATAGAATTTTTCAATTTTAATTCTAATTTTTAGGTCTATTTGGCAAGATAGAGTCAACATCCTCAAGTGGAAACTCATCTGGTGGATTTTCTTTTGGCCTAAAGCACCCAGAACCTGTTACAACAAATGTTCCTTCACAGGAACTTCCATCAAAAAGTGGAAGCTTTCCATTTACAATTCAGGTTCCTAAAACTATGCAAAGTACTGAAGCCGAAACAAAAAACTCACAGCCAATAAGCAATAAACCCGGAGGATTTTTATTTGATCTAGGCAAGCAAACAGCAGCTAAGCACTCCTTAGATGATAAAGGTAAAGATCTTTGTTATATTTTAATTGGCATTTGTTTATTACCTATATTTATGTAGCAATACTTGAACTAATGTTATGAATTGTTTTATCCTTTTGTTTTGTATAAACTAATTGGAAAACTGAAAGTTATAAAAGGGGAGGGGGGTTATAAAAATTTTTTGCATCAATTTAGACGTTGCATTTATTTCATATACATTTAGTTTTTTCAGTCAAAGCAATTTTAAATATACAAAATGCAAAATAATTTTTAAAACTTGGATTTGTTGATATGCTAACTTAAGTTATTTTTAAAGTAATAAATGTGTCAGCTCTTGGTTACTCTTTTAGATATGCTGTGCTTGTTATTCCCTCGCTCAAGTCTCACTATGAAACAAAACAATTGCAGATGATAGCTAAGCAATCATTTTTTAAGTATTTTATCCGTATATTAAGGACAATGAGTAGGGTTTTTTTTTTTCTCTCCCTGGTGACTTCAGTATGATTAGCATTTCCCAAAAATTTTTATGGGCTTAAACTTTCAATAAAATAAATTCATAAATTTCCGCAAATATTAAAGTTTTTAACATAAAAAATTCTTTCGAGTTTCAACAGCTTTTACAGAAGTTCTTGTGCCGATTCTCACAGGAAATAATTTTTTTTTAACATGCTCACGCATTTAAACTCGTCAGCAGGCCGCCATTATTGCTGTGCAATGGATTATGGGTAGTTTGATGCCATATCATTCTCGAGAACTTTACGTAATTTTGCCGATAAAATAAGCCTAATGCCACAGCAGCAGCTAACTGGGCAGAGTTTATGATGTAAAACCTTTATTTTAACTTAGCTTGTTGGCTGTTTGCAATAATTTTGTTTGTTGGCTGTCAGTCATGTTAAGTGCGGGAACCAAATTTCATAGTAAGTTAAAATATACCTTAAAATGTATTGTCTGGCCCGAAAAATCCTTATAGGGATAATTAAGCTATAAAGATTTTGCTACATGGAGGTTGAAAAAGCATTATATCAATAAGATTTTTGTTGGGACCACAGAAAACTTGCGTTGGAGATAATTCTGCTATATTGGTGTTTGCTATATGGAGGCTCTTGTGTACAGCCTTTTCCACATTGCTTTAGTACTCTTTCACTAACATTTAGTACCTTTTCACATTTCACAAACATTGAATCCTTATTTGTAATAAATTGTATAAATTTACAGAATCAATTATTTTTTTTGTATATTATAGTATGTAAAAAAAAAAAAAAATATTGAGGTAGTTTTTACTATGACAATAATAACAATTATTATGGTTCAGATTTATATGCACCAAAAATTTACTTTTGCACGTTGATTTCATTGTCATACATCAAGCTGGCACTTTATTAGGTACCACCACAGAATAAGGAAACAGAGAAGTGATTGACTGAGTGCACCCATTTACTGAGGAGGCACACATGCTCGAGTGCACCCTGCAGCCGAGCTGTAACACTAAATAGCACACAATAGGGTCAGTAGCTGCACTCCAAATTGAAGCTTGTTATAAAACGACCGTTTCGTTTTAAGAATTTAAGAAGCGTTTTAAAAAAAACAACAGGAGTACTTCTTGTCGATCCTTTTTTAAAACAAGCTTTAAAGTGCCATCTATTATAAATTTAGAGAAATATTCATACTGAGTGTTGCCAAAGTTACACAAATAATATAGCTTTTTTGCCATTGCGACTTTTTTGAGGAAACTTTTTTTTTTTTCTCTGTCATTTTGATCAGATTTATACAGTAGAACCTCGTTTTTACGAATTTCAGGGGACCAATAATATTTATTCGTAAAATCAGAACTTTGTAAAAAAACAACCCCCCCCCCCCCAAAAAAAACCCCCACGTAAATAGGCAGTATTTTTAATACAAATAGG
>JAHWFO010047825.1:5133396-5149033 GCA_023313115.1 Rhysida immarginata | reverse complement strand
CCCCCCCCCCCCCCCCCCCAACAACAATGCACACCCACGCGCGACAGTTGCGGGTTGTTTGGACTTGCAAGGGGAGGATGTTATTACTTCAAAGAGCAGGTGAGTAGATCCACATAAACAGACACTTATTTCTTAATAGTGTTCAAAACGATTGACAATTTATATAAATAAAACAAACTTTGGGGCCCCAACACTAATTCAACTCAAATGAACAACATAAATATAACTCTTTAAACTCTAACAAACAAATCATTTAATATTTAATAACCAGCTCCACCTTTTGCTTAGCTACTATTCTTGGCCATGACTGGCACATGGAACTGAGCGAAGCACAGACAATTAAGCAAAACCCTTGTAAATAAAAGAAATAAAAAACTCTTTCACCACAACAAAAATTAAGGAAAAATACAACCTGAACCTGGAAGCGCTTTTCGACAGCAAGGCTATCATCATTCAGCAGGAACCAAGGAGTACACTAGGGGGAACCGACTGAACTGACTTGAAAGCGGAAAAACTGAATATATATTGCAAAAAGACCACGGTTTTAGGCCAATCAGAGAAATTACACAAAAAGGGGACAAATTAATAATTGGGCAGTTGGGTCCACCATTGGATTAATGCTGAGTCACCAATGGGACTTGAGTCTGAATTTAGTAGTAAATTATTATTGGTTTTTTGTATGGCCATACTTTCAAAAGCGTCCAGCAGGTGTTTTTTATTTATTGAATGTAACAATTTTAAATTATCGATAGAAAAATCATGTGCAGTCTCGATGGAGTGTTTTGCTATGGCGGAAAGGTTGCTTCTCCCGAATCTTCTGTGGTCTATGTGTTCTTTAAACCTGGTTGATAAACTGCGTTTCGTTTGACCTTTGTAAACCATTGGGCAATGGGAGCAGTGGGCTTCATAGATCCCAGACTTCTGTAGGTGCGATACTTTGTCCTTGGGATTATCCAACAAATATCTTATTTGGTTCGGGTTGCTAAAGGATAAAGAAATGTTATGTGGTTTAAAGATCGAATTAAGTCCTTTAATAAAAAACTTATTATAGGGTAAGGAGATAATTTTTTTCTTTTCTTTAACGGTGTGTAAGGTGGTTGTCTGAAATAAACTTTTTGAATTTCCTTTTTCTTAACAGGTCTACAACAGTACTAGAGCTGTAACCGTTTTTTATAGCAATATTTTTAATTAAGGAGATTTCGTGCTTAAAAGCGGTTTTACTTAGTGGAAGATTAAGGGCTCTATCGATCATAAAGATAAACGTGGAAACTTTTTGGTTCCAGGGGTGACTAGAATCAATGGGAATGTAATTTAGTTTATTGGTTGGTTTTCGAAAAGCGTCGAAAGATATTGAGTTATTATCCCTAATAATTAAAATATCCAAAAAGGGCAGCTTATTATTCTCTTCCATTTCGAAAGTAAACTTGGTCGAGGGAAAGAAGCTATTGATGTGTTGAACGAAATTATTTACATCACAAATATTGGTATCGAAAATGGCAAAAATGTCATCGACGTACCGGAACCAAGCGTCGGAAAAATAGTTACCAGAGTTTTTTAGAATGTCCTCGAAACTTTTGAGGAAAATCTCAGCCATTATCGGACTGAGGCATGATCCCATTTTAATGCCACTATTCATTTTATAAACCTGGCCATTGTATTGAAAGATGTTGTTGTTGACGCAGAGTTCTGTTAAACTTATACATTCATCAATCTTAATTTTAGGGATTTGGTTCTTGCGAAGAATGTCTTTAAGGAAACGCAGTTTATCAACCTGGTTTAAAGAACACATAGACCACAGAAGATTCGTGAGAAGCAACCTTTCCGCCATAGCAAAACACTCCATCGAGACTGCACATGATTTTTCTATCGATAATTTAAAATTGTTACATTCAATAAATAAAAAACACCTGCTGGGCGCTTTTGAAAGTATGGCCATACAAAAAACCAATAATAATTTACTACTAAATTCAGGCTCAGGTCCCATTGGCGACTCAGCATTAATCCAATGGTGGACCCAACTGCCCAATCATTAATTTGTCCCCTTTTGGTGTAATTTCTCTGATTGGCCTAAAACCGTGGTCTTTTCGCTATATATATTCAGTTTTTCCGCTTTCAAGTCAGTTCACTCTGTTCCCCCTAGTATACTCCTTGGTCCCTGCTGAATGATGATAGCCTTGCTGTCGAAAAGCGCTTCCAAGTTCAGGTTGTGTTTTTCCTTAATTTTTGTTGTGGTGAAAGAGTTTTTTATTTCTTTTATTTACTATTATCCACATACTTATTTTTTCCTTTTTTGTCATATTAGTACACATTGTTTACTTTTGTGCCTTTATTCCGGGAAATTTTTCAATACCCTTGTAACACAAGGGTAGAACAAATGCAAAGAGGGAAGAAAAAAAAAAAAACTGCTTCACCGCACAACACTTTTGTTACCAAAACGTGCAGCGCTCACTCAACAAAGGCAATCACCCGTAACCTCTGTTGACGGCTGAGTTCTCAGAAAAACTGCAACAACAAAGCTCGTAACAGATCAAAATACGCAGTTGTTGCAGCTTCCCAACTACAATTATCATTTTAAACAAGCAACAATGAAATTAAATTCTACCAAAAACTAATAACATATTCTTGGCTCTAAACACCGTTAAAACGAACAAAACAAACATCAGCACCCACACAGTCTTATTCACAAACTAATATCACACCCGCACCATTCACACCAAAACTCCCCACAACACTAAAAATTTGCAAAACCCAGACAATGCAGCAGATACAACAAATAAATTACAAAATTTGCCACACCGCAATAAAGCACACACTGACACCAGTCACAAAATCACTCGCACCACAATGATAAGCTTCCTGAAAACTTAAGCTGCACATTGTTGGCATTTATTGGATTCAGATTCTTGCGTCTGGGCAGGGCTGAGGGGCAGCGTGGCACAGCGCCACGCTGATTTGATTTTGCCTAGCGGCATCACTGGAATGCAGCCAGCACACTAATAGAAGTATTTAGCTTAAAATGGAAATGTATAAGCTCACTAAGTTAATTTGACGTTGAGTAGTTAGAAATCAATGAATGTTCATGGTGTTAAGTGTAGGTTTGATAGGGCATAGCCCTGGGGCCCCAATTTATTATATACTTACTTTAATTTGTGTATGGATAAATAAACCTGGGATGTTTTTCTCTTGTACTTTGAGTGTCAAGTCAATCAATTTATTTATAGGTCCAAAATCCTGGTGACTGACTCTGACGAGGGTCTGCTCGTAATTCACTGCCGTCAAGGAAGCCCCCCCCCCCCCTTCCCTTGTCAGGGCCTGTCACACCCTGACCTCACCCCATGTGATTTCTTCTTTTGGGGATTTGTCAAAGACCATGTTTACGATACGACCACCACTGACTGAATTGTTGGGTCTGAATCTCTGCTTAATTGTGATACTGGATTGTAGTCATTTAGTCAATCACAGTGTTCATGCTGACTTCAGTGTGGGAGGAAATGTAGTATGGAATGGATGTGTTCTGTCACCGGGGATCACACACTGAGCATTTGTAATGTAAGGTGGAAAACTTGGACAGCTCTTCTTTCATCCAATGTAATATGTCTTCATACCTCATTGCTATGAGAAATAAATCATTCAAACGTACAATCCGTTTGTGTACTCCCTGTATTAACGGAATTAGAGATTAAATGAAATGTTAATATCTAATGTTTCTGGGGATCCTCTACTTCTTTTAACCTAAGCGAATCTTTAGACTTCAAAAATGGTTCCTCTGGACTCTTCTTGGTATTCCTAAATCTCTCTGTGTATCTTCCTATTTTTCTTCAATGCATATTCTAACCACATACCAAATCTATGTTAAGCAATCGTGTACGTTTATTTACAAGTTTTCATATTTTTTATTACTGGTGTCGACTCTTCTAACTATTGTTCGAAACAAAGAAAGGCATACACATTTTACTAAAACTGCAAATGAAATACGCCTACCCGTATACCAGACCAAACTATCGGCGTCGTTGTAGTACATACAATGGGGTCAAAAGTTGGGCGCAATTGCCACCGAAAATTAGCTCTGCACCCCCATATTCTATGTTTTATTGTGACTGGTGTCAGTACTGTGTTTTGTGTTGTGTAGTAAGTTAGGTGAATTTTGTCTTTTTAATTATTTACGTTTCAGTGTTGTGGTTTGTTTTGGAATGAATGGTGGGTGTTGTCCTTGCGTGAGTCTTGGAGTTCAGTGTTGTATGGTGATTTTTGTTGGTGATCGTTTTAGGAAAATGTTTAGAGTTGTAAAATATTAGTGTTTTTTTTTATTTCCTTATTGTCAGATCGTTAAGCGACTTGTTGTAATTGTAAATAAAGGAAGGCTGCAACAATGATTGTTGATGATCTTGTTCAAGCTTGATTATCGCAGCTTTTCCTGAAAATTAGGTGAACAACAAAGGTAATGAGTTGTGGCCTTTGTTGAAAAAGAGCGATCTTTGTGGTTGCTATGCGTTGTGCAGTGAAGCCATTCGCCTGCATATTGCCCCCCCCCCCCCCCCTCAAGATGTTCGAAGAGTTTGTTTTGAAGTAAAGGAAAAACTGGCATTATAGATTTGCAAAATGCTATTGTTCATTGCAATGATGAATGTACTCATCGTGGAAATGTATAAACTTGTTCCAGCTTCAGGGGACGCAATCTGGATGATCATTGCGCATGGAATTCTGCGTTCCGATGTTCTTCTGTTCGTTGGTTCAAAATAGAAAAAATCGCCCAAGATAAGAACCCGGCGCTGAGAATTCATGCGGTCTGGTGAGATCATTCCTTTTCTTATGTTTTTTTCCCCCCTTGAAAATGACTTGTGTGTAGAGAATCTTGACATAATATAAAACGAAACGGAATAGTGAAATGCCTTCCACCTGTTCGATATTTGTCGCCATCTCTGCATGTTTAGTGCTCAGTTGTGAATGCACAATTAATCGCTTCTGTGATATGAACATGCTCAAAAGCTTTTATGCATTATGAACAACTTACAGGCCATCATTTTTGATGTTCAACGATATAGAGCTGATTAATGCTCTTCTGCCATTTCAAGTGGATTCTGGTATCAAAGTGGTTTTATTCCCTCAATCGTCCCATGATGCTACCCAGCCGTGTGCCTGGGAGTTTGTAAAGCAGAGCTTGGCACATGAGGCTGTTTCTTGAGCGTTATAATAAGTAAAACAAATCTGTTTGAGTGATTCTGCCTAGTCCCTTAGCGAAGCGCTGACAAGCAGGGTGTCTTGCTAGTGTAGTCCTGAGGGGCGAGTAGGGGGTGCTTTTGTCTGTGGTTATGATGCTAGAACGTCAGTGTGGTTTCGTCAGGGGTTACAGCTCTCTCCCCTCTCTCCCAGCTTGAGGTGCTGGTTTGTTAGAAGTCGCTGAAGGTTGGGACTCTGATAAAGGAGAGTGTGATGCCTTCCCCTTTTCGACCCTTGTCTCAGGCGTTCCTGTGTGGTCGTGACAGTTGTCAGCTTTCGCAGTGTGCTCGTTAAGTATTGTTAAATTCACTTTGGTTTGACAGCTCTTGCTAGCAAATGCATGCTAGCATCAGGGTGGAGTTGTGACCCAAAAGTGTATTGTAGTGCTCAGACAGTTGTTGAATAATAACTCATAGTTTTAATTATCTATTTTGATGTTTTTTAAAATTTACCTTGGGGCCCCAGATTGTTTGTCAATGATATTTTGTACAGAGGTAATTTAGAAAATTAAATGTTTGTTCTTTAAAAAAACCTCATCTGCTCCTTGCCCAAGCAACACCTCCCCTCGCAAGTCTGAAACAACCTGCTCCTACCGCGTGTGGGTGTTCATTGTTGGTGGGGTTCTTCTCTAGCACCCCCAAACATGTGCTACAGGACTGTAACCCCCGGGTATAAGACCCACAAATTCGTTATATATTTTTTTGCTTAAATATCTATATTGTTGTCTCTTATATTAGATACTAGCAGATCCGGCAATGCTTCGCTCTTGTTATATATGAGCGCCTTTTAAAAATAGGCTAATGAAGCGCCATCTTTTGACTTTTCTACGAATTGTACTAAGCTGAGCATACTCCAAAAACTTTAAATTAAAATATCTTTTTTTTTTCGTAAACCTATATGTTGCCGCAAGCTACGCTCAATTTACCCGTGAAAACCCCATGAAAATTCGTCAAGTAGTTTTGGAGATTAGCGTGTTCAAACAGACAGATAGACAGTTTTCAAAAATGTTCTTATTGTATTCTGTTTCACTCCTCTCCAATCACTGGCCCTTTAGCTGAATGCGTGATGCAGGGCCGGAGAGAAAAGGTGGAGAATAATGTTCACTTTTTCTGTATATTCATTCAGAAATTGCAAAATTTCATCAAAAAAGAGTCCGAGCAACGCCAGGTATATCGGCTATTTCATAATTAATCGAAAAATAGTCCTAGATACTTTAAATAGATTTTAAATCAAATAACAAAATCGATATTTTATGACCAATGTAAAAACTAAGCTTTCAACATGCCAGTTTATATGTTAATTTATGAAAACCAAAAAAATAATCCGGAAAACATTGAATACCGGAAAATTGGATTCAGATAATTAAAAGATGAACCAAACAGACATTTCATCTCATCAGTTGCCATCACCGTACCAAATTTCATTATTCTAGACTTATTTTTACTCGTGAAATATTGCATTGGAGTTAGACGGCAAAAATATAAAGGGGGGGGGGCAATCTTTGGACTCACCTGACGCCCCCTCACAAAGCGGAAATATCCCTGAGAACCTTCCCTCCGAATTCCATTGCTTTATCTTTATTCCCTGCAAAGTTGCAAAAAATATCAGAAAATTTTGTGAAACTCCCCTGAAAATTGATTTTATCGTTTTAGCACCCTTAAAATTAGAATATCGAAAATCGGGGAAACTACTTTTTTGGAACAGTAGCTAGAAACCTTCCTGCAAAATTTCGAAGAACTGAGTTTATTGGGGGCGGAGCCAAGCGATCGAACGTACAATTCCTTTCTGCCCTCCCCCCTGGGTGGGCAGGGGGTCCGAATTTCGAGAAACCCGGTCTTAGCACGCCCCTACGCTATCAGTCCTATGACCTCACCGAGTTTCGAGATAGTGGCTTCAGTAGATTTTGCTGTGCATTGATGAGTCAGTCAACCAGCTTCTTTATAGACTTGTGTAACGAACTGATAGTTGGCGCGATGTGCGGAGAGTGAAGACATAACGAATCTGTATATTTCACATTTTCCATCCACTCTCGAATTCTCATAAAAATAGTTGCCATGACTTGTCTCAATCCTCATATTAAAAGAAATATATAATCTATAGTGTACATATATTTTGTGTAAAACATGTGCAATAAAGTTATACGAAAACTGTAAGTTTACTGAAATATATATTTCTGCATCTTGAAATTTATGTAAATATTAATCTAACTGTTTAAATGAGCAAATATTTAACATTTTTGTATTTTAAATGAGTTTTTATCTTGTCTAGTGAACAGTAATTTAAGAAAGTTTATTTTGTTATTTTAAGAGGCATACATCTTTTTCTTTTCGGGCCCTTGTAGGTGGTACTGTTACTCCTCGTTTATTTGTTGATTACTTTTGATTATGAAGTATATTAACATATATTTATAAATATACGTAGATGCGTTGTATACATGTTTGTTTAGTATTTATTGTAGGTTGGTATTAGAGTTATATAAATTATAAATATTTGGGTAATGTCTAGACCCTGGTGATCCATCTTAATTTCATTTTAAACTAACCCTATATTTGATATTTACAATGATTATTAACCCAATTTGACTCTTGTTTTGTAATTTGTTTTTTGAGCCCGCATCGATCTAATTTGTCAGTTCTTTAGACCATACAAATCCTTGTTGGGTTCTGATAAAATGATTATTAACCCCCCTTTAAATAAATAAATAATATACTTTTTAAAATTTCTTGATGATAATTTGACAAAAAAATCGTATGTATCCATGTATTTAATTTTTAATTTAATTTTTAATTTTCTTTCAGATGAACACGAGCCTTTATTTAAAATGATGAAACCATCAGGTATAGAATTTTCTAAATATTTTTAATATAAAGTATTTTATGTTTACAGTGGTACCCTAGCTAATGAATAATTCGGTTAACAAATGTTTTTTTCCACCTAAGATTATTCTTCCACCTAACAAATCACATTGTGCAGTACATAGTTCTAATCTTGTGCACTTGTCCTACTTTGGTGTTTTGGCCTTACTCATATCACAATGATAATCACGTGATTCTGGGATGATTCATTGTTTTTCTTGTAATGCCAGAGTTGAATTGATACTGTATATTCATCCATATGTATCCCTAAAAATAGCAATTTAATATTTTTATTTATTATTTTTTACACTACTAAAAAGTATCTATATACAGTGTTCCCTCTATATAATTTCTGTTGCCATGAATAAGTCTGCAGTTTTTATTTTCTGAAGTCTGTTTTCAGTTATATGGACTTTCCATTATAAATTTGGCATTATGTAGACTTCTGTTATATAGAGGGAGCACTGTATAATAAAGTATTAAGTAAAATAATAATAGTAAAATATACTATTTGTACATACTTCTTTGTAGTGTTCTCTTTGGGAATGTTGTGGAACAGATAAAATTTATTTCCATTGAATCTTATGGAAAATAGTGATTCGGCATGGAGTAAATTAAATTCATTGCCGAGGTGCCACTGTATGATCTAATTGCAGAAAATAATATTACATATATCTGTTTCTGCTTTTATGCCCAAGTCCAAGCTAGCAATCATTTATCAGCTTGAGATGAAATGACAGTTAAACAGACCTATCATTTGGTGTGATTACATTCAAATCGCTTAATTTACTCATGATTGCATTTTTTAATCTTCTTCCCTTTAAATTTAATGAAGGGAAGAAGCGAGGGTGGGGCGGGGGGGTAGATTAACAGACATGATACAAACACAATCTAATGATTAACAACTTTAGATAGACTATTCAGATCACCTGCCTGTTCTTTTAGCAGTTATGCTTGTATCCATTAATGTTGATAGATTTTCTGCAGACGAACACAGTAATAGTATTTATATAGTTATTTTAAGATCACAGTGTGAGAAGTCATTCTGGTCATTGATCATTGTGTGAGCAGTCATTCTGGTCATTAATGTTTTTACATAACAAAAAAACGACTTTATGAACTCTAAGGAAGTTTTACATTAATCTGGTGAGGATTAAATCATGGATTTCAATTCGGAATCTGAACCCTCTGATTGACTTTATTTGCCAAAAAGTCAAGTGCAATATTCTGCTACTATTCTCTTATTCAGGTGGCTGGGTGGGTTTTTAAATGACTTCCAAGCACATTTTTTTTTTTTTTTTTGTTCTAATGCTTTCTTCCTTTTTAAACTTTTACATGGTGTTATTAATTTTGCTCTGTTTATCTTGTCGTGTTCATTGTCCTGTCTTGTCCATTACGTTTTCAGTGCCTTCGTTTTAGATTTTCTCTTTTTTTGATTTTTTTTTTTTTTGTGGGAAATCATTTAATTGGTTTTTTGTGGGGGGGGGGGGGGGGGGGGGGGTGCATGGGATCTATTTATTGGCTTTGTCATGTATTCCTTGAAAATAAATAAATAAATGTACAGTCATCCCTCTGCAAGTTGGGATTCCACAAGTCTGCAATATTTTCCTCTGAAAGTCAAGATGGCTGACAATGACTTCTGGTCAGGGATTTTTGCCAATAAAAACTAAAGCGCTGATGATTATTACGATTAAAATATTCAAAATTAACCGATTTTTATTGTTCCCCTAATGTATACTGCCTGTTTTGAGGGACTATGAAAGTTAATTATGAAACTTAATATGAGAATTAATATAAGCCGGCATTCTTCGAGCTGGTTATTTTCCATGAAATTCGAAATGGCAACCAATTACGGAAGCACCTCATCCCCTCTCCGTGCATAAGTGGCTACATTTTCCCTTAAAAAATTAAAATGCTGACTTGTGATTAAGATTGCTTTAAGTACTATAGCTAATCTCATTTTTTCCTAGCAATTTTCTTCTTTGAAAGCTGGTAATCTACTGAAGAATACATATTACAAATGGAACTCTGCGATAAACATGGCCTGCCATCTTGGAATTCTGCAAGTCAGGAAAATCCACAAGACAAGGCCTTGGAACTGAGGTTGCCAACTTGTGCAGGGATGACTGTATTTCGTTATATTTAAATAACTCAGTAAATACCTTTGGTGGCCTCCATGTCGGTCAGTTTGACCATACTGGCCCCTGAGGGTTTATCCTGTATCTAACAAATTAAATAAATAATTAAAAATTTAAAAAAAAAATGAAAATTAATTTTAAAATACAGAAAAGTTGAAATGATATGAGTACTATATTCATTTGTCCTAAAATGCCTAAAAATGACTGGCAACATTTAATGGAGTGTCTGGTTAAAGCAATTTATTGAAGTTTACCCCCTTTTTCTTGTTTTGTTTTTTTGAAATTTGAAACCCCATCGAAGACTCAATGAATTTAGTTCGTTGATTATAATTATCGTTCGTGACAAACAATTAGTATATCTGAATTACCAGATATTACAATAATATAAGCCACATTATAATGCATTTAAATTTCCATTTTCCATGCTTACAAATAGCCATTGATTTTAATTTCCATAATAATGTAAGATTTATTTGGATACAGAGGTTATACAGTCATTCTCAAAAGTACAAGTCCATCCCTGAAGTTGTGCTTTATGCAACTATCACTACTTTGAATGACATTTACATTTTTTTATGGATAAAAGGGTCTTTTTTAAGAAATCCACAAAACACTTCAGCCAAAAATACAGCTTTATTGCTTAACAATACATGAAAACCACTATTTCATGGCTCCTGATGTGTGGGAGGGGGTGTTATCTTGCTGCAAGATGAAATTTTACCCCCCCCCCCCCCCATACTTCACCATATAGTCGGGTGAGAATTGGAGTGTTCTATGTCAATTTTGCCAAAAAATGCAATTATTGTTCTGTTATTTTATTAGATAATTTCTTCTATTTCCAACGATAATATAACGAGGATAAAGCCGTTTTAGTAAAATACAATCAAAATTGTTTTGTTCTATCTCCTGGCGCCTATTCACTTTTTAACTGTTCTATGTCTGTACGCCAATACAGTTGCGGCCTTTTGAACACGTGACCCAAGATGGCAGCGCACACCTTACATTGGTAAAGGTGGAGTCTGTGCACGATGGCTATCAAGGGGCAACTAAGGGGTTCAATTTTTGCTTAGTTCCACACAACCAGGTTAAAAGAAATCGTATTTCTTCAGATCACCCACTGCTTGTAGAGTATTCTTCTATTGGTTTTGAATCCGACTGGAAACCCGTTAGATTGGATCGAGGCAATGCACACTGTTATGCCTATTATTATAAAGCTTTGATAAGAAAGGGGAAATAAGTAAAGAAAAGGAAAAAGATTTAAAGTCTATGTTTAGATACATGCCAGATGATGATAGAAAGTTTTTTGAATGTTTTTTTCAAATCCTAAACCTAGCCAAAGTAACTTACGTTGACAGTTTATTTTACTAAAACAAATTTAAAATAAAAAAAGAAAGTAGGATTAGTTGGTCAGTTGAATTTTTCTTTATTGTAAATTAATACACCATAATTATACTGCCGTGCATAAAATTATTACTGTGAAATTCAGTGAAAAGAAAATCAATAAAGAATTTGAAATGTATGTTAAATACGTGCCATCAATCTGAAGAAAAGATTTTTTTTTTTTTAAAGATTGTGCAAATAGTAAATGCAAGCAAACAACAATATAAATAATGTTCGGGTTTAATATTGCTTTAAAAATAAGTAAATATGTTTCTGAGTTTAAATACGGTAATTAAATTAATTTGTAAGTAATTAAATGTTAATAACACAGAAAAATTTGGTGTGTTTTTCTTGAAATAAAAGTTGGAGATTTATAAAAATGCTTAGTCTCTTAACTTTATTATTACAGTGAAACCTCTATTCTCGACCACCTCTTTAACACGACCCCCTCTTAACTCGACCAGTTTTCCTTGTCACGGAATTAATGTCTCATAGACACAATGCATTTTCTTCCTCTTTAAGCCGACCACCTCTTTACTCGACCAACGACCACCCATTTTAGGCACCAATCAACAGTATTCCCTCTTTAAACCGACCAGTAGACACTGGAAAATCGAGTCAAATCTTGGAATTGAAGCGTTAATAATGCCATTTCCTGTAGATTAAAGACTATGCTCATTTTTGTGAAGGGAAAGTAGGAAATTGAGCATTGTTCAATCTGTTTCTTTGTTTTCTGTAACAGTGGCATTCACTCCCCTGCTTTACCTTACTACTGTATGTATTAGGAATAGCCCAACACGTGTTTGCAGTTGAGAATGCACGTGCTGGGCTCACTTTACATCACTTTCACTCTTCACATCACATTTCAATTTCTTGCCTCTTGTTGTCACCATGTCAAAAAGAAAACTTTGTTTTTTATCGCTGCAAGACAGAATATTTGTTATTAATGAATCCGAGAAAGGAAAATCTCAACAAGAATTGGCCCAACAATTCCATTGTGGTAAAACCCAAATTCAATCAATTCTTGCAGAATGTCAGCGTTATCTGAAAGAATGGGAAGAAAGCATTAACAAAGAGAGGAAAAAGAGACGATGGCAGCCGTATGAAGAGATCAATAATGCTGTTTTAGAGTGGTTTAATCGTGCTCGGGCCAAGGGACTACCTATAAGTGGACCGATGCTTCAGGAGAAAGCTCTCCAGTTTGCCTTGGAACTGAAAATTGAAAATTTTCACGCAAGTAATGGATGGCTAGAAAAATTTCGTCAACGCCACAATATCGTCTTTCGAGCCATTTGTGGTGAAAGTGCTGCAGTGGATGAAAATTGTGTCGCAGATTGGAAAACAAGACTCAGTGAAATTACAAGAGGCTATCAAGATTGCGATATATACAACATGGACAAAAAGGAACGATTGACCATTGCCTTGTGTGCCAATTTGTGTGGAGAAAAAGAACAACCACTGGTTATTCATAAAGCTCTTCGACCAAGATGTTTCAAAAATGTTGATCTTTCATCACTCGGTGTTTCATGGCAAGCAAACGGTAAAGCTTGGATGACATGTGAAATCTTTCGTTCCTGGCTGATCAAGCTAAATGAAAAAATGAAGCAGCAAAACAGAAAAATTTTTCTTTTCCTTGATAATGCTCCCTGCCATGCTAAGGAAAAACTTTCAAACGTGGAGCTGAAATTCTTTCCATCGAACACAACGGCTTGTTTGCAACCAATGGATAATGGCATAATTCAAGCTTTTAAAATAAATTATCAAAAAAAGCTTTTGCATTCACTGGTTGCAAAAATGGACGATACTGCATCTGTTAGTGAACTGTCAAAGGCTGTGAATGTGTATGATGCCATTCGTTGGTTGAAAACATCATGGAATGAAGTTAAAGCCGAGACAATAACAAAATGTTTTGTTAACTGTGGCTTCAGCAGCGCTTCTGAACCAGCAACAAATGAAGAACCACCAAGAGATGATGAAAGACATCTAGAAGATCTAGCAGAAGCTGCCAACATCAACATTGACTTTTCCGCAATCAATGAGAGCATCGAATGCTCTAATGAAGCATGGGATGATGTGATTATCGAAATGTTCGATACAACTGTGAAAAACGATGATAGTGTTGAAGAAATTTTGGAAAATGAGAAGGAGCCGATTCCCCTAAAAGATGCACTTGACAGTATTCAACGTCATAAATCACTTGCACGTGATTTGAAAAGTCAAAATTTGCTACAGTTGTTAGAACAGGTGGAAAAGGAATATGAACAAGTTATAGTGCGTAAAAAGTTGAACAGAAAAAAACAAATTTCAATATTGCAGTTTATGAATAAAGAATAGGGGAAAATTTTGATCCAATAATTGGGACCACTTTTATTGCTATATAATTATACATGTTTTAATTTGTTTTCATGCACTGTTTATTTTGAATAGCCCCATTAATGTATAAAATTTTGCAAACTTCATTCAAATTCATTAATAAAACTTTAGTCCATGATGCAAATCACTAAAATAATAAATGAAACATAAAAATAAGCTTAAAATGTTAAGCAGTTTAAACAATGAAACTTTATAAATTACGCTTACTCTGTATTGTAGTTCCCCCCCCCCCCCCCAATTCTTTAAGAAGACCACCTCTCCTGGCGACCACTTTTACGTGGAACCATTGCTGGTCGGCTAAAGGAGGTTTCACTGTAGTTACTTTCTCTATTAGAAGCTGTTCACAAATGACATCACAGGAGGTGGGTGGATGGGTCAAAAGTAAACTAACAAAGGCATACTTCAAGCTAAATTTTAGCGTAACCATAAGGGTTACCGGAGAAGTTGTAACGTAATTTGTGAATAGCCCCTTATTATTATTATTATTATTATTATTATTATTATTATTATTATTATAGTTTATTAAATTTTAAAATCAATTTTGGGACTGTTATATTCAATTATATAATGTATAATATGGAAGAATTTGGAGATAGTACATAACACAAAAAAATCACATGTTCTTATAATTACAATGTTATATCTCCAACCGGAAGTTCATCATTTTTAGCAATAAAACAAGAAAAAAAATAACAATCATGCTGTTGATAATTTGTGGTGCAGACTATCAAGAACAGCAGTTTTTTCGCCATAGAAGTCCTGTTTTTCCTAGATAAAGGTATTCAAAGTTTGTAAGTGCAATTTCATCGTTTCATATATTCTGCACATAGAACACTCCAATTCTCACCCGACGATATCTGCAGAGTTGTTCCCCCAGCACAGATCTGTAGGAGTCTGTGTTCATCCTGCCACTGACAAACACACAGTCCGTTTTGCCTTGCACTGAAAAACCACCCCAAATCATCACTGAATCTCCACCCATTTGGCAACTCATTTGCACTTGCTTTTCTGCTCTCAAATCATGCCAGTAATATAGTGTACATCCAGCCCATCAAGATTGAACTTTTTCTCATCCGAGAAAATCACTGAAAACCATTGATGGTCCCAAGACATGGTTTTCTTTGCAAATGCAAGTCTGGCAGCCTTGTGTCGTTGGTTAAGAGGTGATGCTCTTTTTATCTTGCAATATTTGATGTGTTCAGCATTGTTGAGAACACGTGTGATGGCTGATGTCGACTGTGGAATGTCCAGAGCAGATCTGATTTTCCTCAATGTCATTTTTTCCTTGGTTGCAAGAACGACAAACCCGACGTTTCATTTGTGGTGACAAAGAATGAGGTCTTCCTGGTCGAGGTTTAACTTGTCCACCAATTCCACAGGCTAATACATTATGCATTGCACATTTTGGCCGTCCTATTTTGGCTGCAATTTGGCCTTGCGATTTACCGTTTCCGTGTAAATGTCAAATCTTACGCACTTCAGTTTCATCAAGTTGTGATCCTCTAGGCATAGTTGTTTGACAAAATAAATGCCAGGAATGAACACTAGTGTTCAGTTATTGGTTAACTTCTGTTTGTCATTTGCATTTTATCAGAATAGGGAGAATTCATTATTTTTAGGGGTGGACTTATACAGTAGAACCTCGTTTTTACGAATTTCAGGGGACCAATAATA
>JAHWFO010047825.1:5045410-5067316 GCA_023313115.1 Rhysida immarginata | reverse complement strand
GTGTGACATCACAGCAAACACCTTCAAAAATTCAATTATTTTCATATTGAAATTATTTTTTTTATTACATTATTTTATTTTATTATGCCTGCCAACACCACCTAAAGACAAGGCCTGAGCGCTGAAACGTCATTACATTGTTACATCACCTCAGTAGGGAATTGTTAATCGTATTTCCACCAATAATAAGCCTTGAAATTTCCCTACTGAGATGATGTAACAATGTAATGACGTTTCAGCGCCCAGCCAACACCACCTATAAAGAAAGCCCTGTGCACTGAAAATTCATACATTGTTACATGATCATAAGAAGTCATAATTTAGGGCTTATTATTGGTAGAAATACGATTAACAATGCCTTTTTATGATGATGTAACAATGTATGAATTTTCAGTGCACAGGGCTTTCGTTATAGGTGGTGTTGGCCCAGGCCTTATCTTTAGGTGGTGTTGGGCCTGCGCGCAGTTTGCGCGATAATTAGTTTTAATTCAATTCATATTGTTGTAATGCTCGCCCATTCAAATTGTTTCGTGTGACGAACTCGTATGTTCTCCTTTATTTATAGTAGGATTTTCCTTTCAAATGGAAAATGAGATGTCTTTCTGATCCTATTGTGAAACTATTATTGGAAAGCTCATTGTTATTTTCCACAACAGAAGTTTGTTCCTTCAAGAAAAGTCCCTAAGATTTATGTTGTCTTAGCATTAAAGGCCGTCTAACAGAAAGATGCTACATATATGTGGACTCTATCATGCTTCTGTCCAAGCTAAATAACAACATGAAGCAAAATGTAGAGAGAAAAGAGACGCTGGCGTTTAATTTTTATAGTGGCACAGTACAGGCAACACTTTTAACTATATTGCAGGGGATTCACAAAAAGAGTATATCAAATTTGAAAGACACTTCTTTCAACTTATATCGCCACTCTACTTATCATCATGATGGGAACATTCTGAAGTTTTGTTTCATTGCCAAGAGATGTTGCTAACTGCTAGCATTCGATAAAATTAATTCGGTGACATATATGGAACCAATCCTCCAAAAAGATGGAATATCCTACATTGGTTTCGTCAGTTCACTGTAAAAGTGTGCCATTGCAAAGGCAAAAATTCTGGAAGGCCACGAGTGTCAGAAAAGAATGCCCAACGCATTCAGCAAATGTTCACTCGTAGTCCGAGGAAATCGACTTGCCGAGCCACCTGGGAACTGCAAATGCTTCTTAAGACGTTGTGGAAAGTGTTGAGAGAGCAGCTTGTTTATGAAAGCTTACAGATTACAGCTAGTGCAAGCTCTGTATTGTACATCGTTGTGGCTTTTCGTGGCATCACATTGAATATTTGTGGTCATGTGGATAACCAAAATAAACTTCAGATTATATCCTTCAGAAAGATGCATTGATTAAATCTATGAGTTGTGTAGTTTGGTAAATATAGCCTTTCAAAGTTGATAAATTCTTTTGTGAACAGCTTGTATATCTCGTTTTTTTAATTACAGTGCAAGATTTATTTGGCCATAATCTGAAGAATTCGCATATTAAAAAAGAACACCTTTTTAAATACGAAGCGTGTCCGGAAAGTAAGACTACAACGGCTAGTATTCTTTCAAAAAAAGTTTATTTGACAAAATGTCCACTACAACTTATTTAAGTGATACAGGGGTTATTTTTCGACGACATTGCTGCCATCGTCCAAACACTTGTTTGCTAAGTACTAGCTTCTGTATCCCACAGTCATGGAATAATGGCGCTTGATGCTGGAACCACATTTCAACCTCCACATTTCTTGATCTCTTCATCGTCGCTGAAGTGTTGTCCAGCAAGTTTTTTCTCAGGCTAAGAAACAAGTGCAGAAGTTCATCAGAGACCATAGACGGCCTACCGCTCCTGTGTTCGTCATGAACATCGGTCCTCCAGAGAATTCACGACACAACTTCGTTACATGTTGTCGACTCGTAATTTTCCATAAATGAGAACAAGTGCTTTGTGAATAACCACTGGGCGCTTACCTTGTGCTTGGAAAATAGGTATGACGGAGCGCTCTTCACATTTGGCAGGATTCTGAATGGGTACAGCCATTGTAAACACGTGTTACTCGAACTAGATTCCACGTAGCAATGAGGAACAGCCGCGAGAGGAAAGTGGAAGGCTAAGAGTTAAAGCCAGTATAGCCAACTTAAAGGTAAACTCCACACTCAAAACAATTTTGTTTAAAATGAAAGATGGAGGTCGCAACTTAGCATGTACAAAAATTTTCAATTCGAACTCAAAATTAATAAAATATACGAAAAACTTTCATTTTTTCTCTTCCTCTGCGATCGACACTGGCGCCATGTTTCGGCAACCTGTTACGTCACAGGTTGCGGGGAGGTGTGAAGGAGTTTCGAAATCGTGATGTCACACATGGGACTCCGAGGCCAACGAGAAATACAAGGCCCTGACGCGAAAAAGTCACCTGACCATAGCAGTCCGGCAACAATCCAAACTTCATTGTTTTCAACAAACGAAAAAAATAGCGATTGTTAAAATCCAAGACAGAAACAATATGTGACGTCAGGAATCTATTAATGGAACACGTGGTGGTGTTTACTTTTTTCATGCGCTTTTGTTTACGTTATGGACGGAGTTTAACCAAACTTCACGAGCTCTTTACTTCTTTAAGGAATGCAATTTCGATAAAACGTATGAGGAAACTTGTGTTTATTTTAAGGTGCAAAACATCGCTAGGTATCTTACGACATCCTTTTCAAAAGCTCCCTGTATAAATAAATATGGTTTTCATAAAAAAATGTTTATTTTTCCTATGTATGGAAACATATATAGGACACCCTGTAGATTAATTATATGTTCCATCTGATTAATTATACTATGGTGATAAAACTTGTATGTTTTTACGTTCCATTACATGGCTTTACTTCTCAAATGTCAAAACAATATTATCGATGAAGAGACACTACATTTTTTTTAAAAAGCAAGAAAATGCCATTGCTCTCTGTGGTTTATCAAGAAAAAAATTACAACAATTAAAATTCTGACCATTCTGAGTTTCACAATAATGTTTATTTTAATTATTACATGTAACAATCAAAACAACTACCGCCTGCCATGCAACTGCCAATCCTAATAATGGACAGGATAATAATGCTTCCTTATTAGAAGCTTTAGCTAAAAGCTACTTATACGAATGCACGTTTGGGCTGTATGTTTATCCATGATAACTTAAACGGTGAACTCGGTGAACTGTTTGAAGTCTCTGGTGAATTTCAGATGCTTTCACATCTTCGTTGTGGAGAAACTTGGTGATTACTCGTTGTTCCACTTTGGTCGACACATCGCTGTCCACCATTATGTTTAAAAAAACAATTGCTTGTTATGGCAACCAGTAAGAATCAAATTTAGATTTTTACAACATTGAAATTTACAAAAAATAAAGTTCAGGCCAAATTTGAACGACGCCCCTCGTATGTAGAGATAAACAAAATTTCATACTTCTATCGCTTTGCTTTTACCCACCTCGTAATTTTCTAGACATGTCTTAATTTATGCTGTTGAAAAGAGGATAAGACATAAATCCATCTTTATTCTCTTACTGATATCTCTAACATTACTTTGACAAGATCTATTCAAAATTAAACCAAAACAAATGCCTCAACTTACTAAAAAAAATCAACCAAAATAAATTAAGCTGAAATAAATTTATTCAATTACTGACAACGATAAAAAAATCGTTGTCCCACTCTACAAATATACAAAATTTACGAATTTAGTATCCCATTTATAAAATTTCAAATTATATACACTCTATAAGCCTATGTCTAAAGCCTTAAAAGTTGCTTAAAATTCTTGATAAATTAATGTATATACTGCGGGACCAGTTTAATTTAATATTTGCAATTTTGATATTACAATATTTACACTTTTAATATTTATTTAAAGAAATACCAAATTATTTTGTGACAGCAGCCACCACAATAGATTAAGTTCACTTATCTCCAGATCCATGAAATTTTAGATGGTAATATCTTTAGAAGACACTAGATAACTATACTTATACGCAGTGGTACAAGAAACTCGTAGAATAACTTAATGTTCCAGACTTTGTTTATCTGGAATAACTCTACAACAGTATCTAGTTTATGTTAATTGATAAGTTTTGGTTGATTTATTTGTATGTTGAGGTAGTTGTTGGTCTTGGTTTAGTAAAATTGGTTCCTCAACGTTAAATTCTATTCAAAATATTTGTTCTTATGTACAGAAAACTAATGACACAAATTTCTGTACGCATGCAATGTTTGATAGGATATGATTTTGTTGGATTTTTCTGGAGGAGTTCTCATTTGATTTGCAAATTTCACAACTTTCCGCGTTTATATCGATATGTCAGCAGTCAAAGTATTAACGATGCCTAATCCTGAAAAGATTAATAATAATAAAAAAATCTTGCTTAGTCTGTATTAATTTACCTTTCAACGTTTTCCACACTGGAAATCAGATGCCTGTTGCTACGAAGATGCTTGCTATTGCAATCAAGATGCTTTGTTAACTATCGTCGCAATGAGTCTATAATTTTGGCTCATCGCTTATTTCAACAGCAGCTGTTGAGAGTCCAGACCTACATGACTCTTTCGTTGTTTATCCCTTGAGGATGCAAAATTTAAAAAAAAATAAAAATAAATAAAAAAATAAAATAAACACACTTTGATACCAGGAAAGAAGGAATCAATCAGTACAGATCTTCAACGAAAAGTTTCAAAATATTATTATCAGTGATTCTAGTAAATTTGAAATTAAGCATTTCCCTAAATATTAAAGGTCATTGTCGAGAGTTTTAAAGATGATGAGAGAGAAAACACCAAAAGCACATTTCTCTGATACGACTACTTAATGTCGAGACACAAAACAATTTGGTCAAAGAGTCCATCTGACCAAGAAGCAGTCGCTCTTGCCATTCCCACTCAGGTGATCTTTTATGAACATTCATTAATAATTTTCAGGTGATCTTTTTTATATTCCTCTTATTTTAATCGAACGCTATGCGTAATAATAGAAAATTGTATTTGCCACATTGGGAGCACTTCTCACATAGTTCTCCACTCTTGTGGGAAACGGATGATTGGCGTTTTGATGGTTCTTTCTCTTCGTAGCATGAAATACTATAATATTACTTCTGCAGGATAGAAATTGTACACGCTGTATCTAGCCAATTAAATCGACATCAGATATGTTGATGAAAAACGTTGCCACTCATCGAAATCGATCTGGATGCGTTTGGTGTAGTCCCAAGTCTTTTCACAATTACAATGGTGTAATTCAGACACTGTATTAAGAACATTAGAACTCGAATGCTTTCTTTTTTAGATGAACAGTATCCTAAATGCATTCGAATTTAATGTCCACTTTGGAAAAAACAATCATTCCTTCACGTATGGTGCCATATTTTACTATTGGAATTTTGACGACCAATCGAAAATTGTCTTTGGGGTACATATGTATCCTATTATCGCAATGGAGCCCCCTCCCCATTCATTTATAAGTTGTCTTTTTTTTCCCTGCTATCGTCAGTTCCATTTGTCTTTATCTTTGGGTCGGTGACTTTTCAATTAAAATTAGGTTAAAATTATTTTTAGCGTATCAAGTGTTACCACTTAAAATAAATAACATTCTTTCATGAGTGTCCACAGATTTGTATGGAGAATTAGACGAAGTTCATATTATAATCATGTAATGCACATGTTGGAATAAATAACACGTGTTTATTAAAAAACAGTCTTATTATCGTAGCAAGGGCTTTATTAGAATTGTCAGTTGGTTTCTTCCATTTCAACTAGGAATGACAGTTAATTATAAACTGCATTCAAAATATATACCTCAAATTTAATTGAGTTTTCCACAATTTTAAAGTCATATTCCCAAGAAACGTAATCAAAGTTGATAAAAATATTTTAAATATATTGCATTTCTATATTATAATTATTTTGTTTATTTTCTGTTATATTATAATTTTTGTGGCCACTATTTGAACTTAATTGATCGCAATAAGCATATGACGGAATCTTATTGAATGTAGTGGTTTTATTTGCTTCATTCTGTTTCCGTGACAATCAATGGAATTTTCATAAAGCTGTTTTTCACTGAGGAATGCCTGTGATCGTGTGTGGTAACAACCGCACTACAGACAAGCAAAGTCCAAAATTCAAAACTTGAAAAGCAACGCTTTTCACAAGAAAAAAAAATTGCTCAACATATATTTTAAATTTTTAGGAAATATCCTGTGATGGAAGTGTTCATGACTGATTTAAAAAAACAACATGATAATGATAATATCTTTGTAAAAAAAAATCTGCATTGGGGAAAAAAAACAAAAAAACAAATTGAAATTTCCGATGAGATGGAGAAAATGACGGAGTTTTCTCGGGTTCTTTCCTGTTCGGACTATTTATCGACTTCATAGATGTGGATGTTTTTTCTTTTTTTTTCTTTTTTGCCTTCTCTCCATTCTTTTTCTTTTCTGGTCCCCCTCCTGATGCTGCATCGTTGAATCTATTATTCCACAATCCCAAAACGGGCCTCGAAATTTGAGAATGGCCCTTCTCGTTGTAATCAGTTGCGATAGAGTCGGGTCAAAGACGCGGCTCGACGACCACCGACCGACGACTTTTCTCTGCTTTTCCAATTCCTGGTGAGACTTACGGACGGACGAGGGACGGGCTCGAACCATATTGATAAACAGCCTGCATACAACTGGGTTTGAACCATGGCCCAACGACGGCTCATCGTTCTGCAACTCTATGCTCTGTTCTGTTGCTTCGCTCTCTTGCAAGCCCAGCACAGGGTAAGACGGCAAGGTAAGGGGAAAATAGAAGATTAAGTATAGGACTCTCCTCGAAAAGTCTAAAAGGGCTGTAGAGAATAAATTAATATTAAAAGGAGCAGGAAACCTTTTTTGACATGAATGCTTTGAAAAATCTGATTTCATTGTCCATGTAATCTGAGTTTACCAAAATATGTCCTTGACAACATATTCTTTTTATTACATATTTTATGAATGAATATAGTCATTAAAATTTATACAGATACCAAGTATCTTAAATTTATTACATATAAGACGTTCAGAGATTAGATAAAATTATCGACAAGGATGCCGAGCCTGAAATGTCATAAATATACAATTTGTAAAGAAATAGTTTGTTTTTTTTCTAGGCAGGATGGATAGAAGAATTAATCTCAAAAGAATGAAACCTTCTTTATAGTTCTTCATCCGTTAAAGAATCATGTTCGAGTTCAATTGATAGCAATACTTTCGGTTACGTATCATGGAACTGTAATCGCCATGATTTGTGTTATCTACTAACGAAGCACGAAGATAGCTTCATATTATATAAGACGAAAAATTGCAAAAGAGTTTCCCGAAATAGTAGTTAATCAGTGCTTTTACAATTTTCTTAGAAAAACTTACTTGAAATGGGATAAAATTATATGTCTTAATCATCATCCGACAATTTCAAAAAGTAAAATTATGACAAATTGGTTAATTACTCTAGAATTAAGAATAAATATTGCTTTCTATAAAGTTGTTTCAGTCATACTTTGGTAATAATTGGGTTAGATTAACCCTAAAATGAAATGATTAAATTAAGCTCCGATTAAAACTGGACTATGGATTGCCTTATATAGAAGATGAAGAAAAAGAAACAAACAAACAAAACGAAACCATTCATTCATTCATTCGAAAAAGTTAGCCTGTTCATGCACTCGTTCATTAAATTCTTTTTTCTTAGCGTTCAGACTGACTTTCTATTAAGGAACAGTATATTTAAGTTAGGAAATTATTTTTACAACAAACGTTTTGAAGCATTTTACGCATCTTTTGCGTTTTAAAAAACAAACTCTCGCAAAAAATTAACAAAGGTTTTACCTATGAACGACTAATAAATGAAAATTATGTTAATTAAAAATGAAATTTCAATTTCTTTCTTCTTGTTCAAGCAAGCAATATACAGGGGGGTGTAAAAACACTCGAGCTAGTAATTGCATGCATAAAGCATTGTACAAAACAACAAACAAATCCTCCTATAGATAAAGGATTGTCTGGGGCGACATTCTCACAATGCTCAAGTTTATCCCGTTGTGATGTTTTGTTATTTCTTCATACGAATCGCGTTCTTTATATTTGCAGGTGCAAAAAAACGTCGTAATTAAAAAACTGAATTGAAAACACTATTACAACTACTTTAAAAAATATTTTCTAAAAATCGTTTAGCCTGGCTTAATTAAATCCGATTGCAATACGAATCATCGAGTCAATGCTGTCTTTCAAAATGAAACAGTAATTCCAGAAATAAAATATTACTTTATTGAGTTGGAGCAAAATTTTTCTTAATTGAAAATTTGCTTTTTAGAAAAGTACTATATATTTTTAAATCAAGGTCGACTGCATACGAAATTCAGCAAACTATTGATCTAAAATAATTTTTGTCCACATTTTAACAAATTTTTGGAACAGGATAGGATGCTTAGCTCTTTTGTTTTTCTGCTTCCTTCTTTTCTGCTATTCTAACTGTTCTTATATCTGAAGATGTCTCAACACTTTCATCAGTAGATCCTTAAAACAATGCAAATTTGAATTGTAGGTGTAATTTAACGATATTTTTCATGACAATTTTTCTGCAGGGTTTCACAATAAGAAATACAAAAACATAACTGAATTTTTCATTTACATTGGATTCTGTTATTAACTTTACTACTTCTAGTCTCTGTCTGCTTTTATAGAGGCATAATCGAATTGGGGTAAAGGGTTAATTAAAACGTTGATACAAAACTGACACTGCAGCTTCTCTGCGCGCTGTGTCAACAATGTAATGTGACATTGCGGCCAATTCTGTATTATACAGGGTGATTTACATCGAATGTAAAATACTTAAAGGGGGTATTATAGAGGTTAAGATAAACACAAAACGTCCTATGAACATGGGTTCAAATATGAACGATAACTGAGATATGAACAGAAATAAAAATGCCGCCACCAAAATCAACAAGTTAATAACTCAGATTCTGTAAAGCCTAGATTAATGAAATTTGGAGGAATAACAGAGTACATAAGACTGTGTATGCCTTTAAAATTTGATCTAATTCTAACAAGAAGTTTCCAAGTTACTCATTCAACATCATAATACGTTTTCACTTGTGAGTACTAACTAGCACTTGTCACAATTTTGACTGTGTAACTCGGAAACTTCTCGTTGGAATTCAATCAAATTTTAACGGTATACACAGTCTTATGTACCTTGTTATTCCCCCAAATTGCATTAATTTAGGCTTTACAGAACCTGAGTTATTAACTTGTTGATCTTGGTGGC
Source organism: Rhysida immarginata (assembly GCA_023313115.1). Taxonomy (NCBI): domain Eukaryota; kingdom Metazoa; phylum Arthropoda; class Chilopoda; order Scolopendromorpha; family Scolopendridae; genus Rhysida; species Rhysida immarginata. Next base: position 5,057,965 of record JAHWFO010047825.1, on the reverse strand, counting down.
GGCATTTTTATTTCTGTTCATATCTCAGTTATCGTTCATATTTGAACCCATGTTCATAGGACGTTTTGTGTTTATCTTAACCTCTATAATACCCCCTTTAAGTATTTTACATTCGATGTAAATCACCCTGTATTTCAAAGAATGTACCTTTATGAACTTTTGTAGGATTGCCCCCCCCCCCCTCTAGTATAAAATGTGAAATCAATTAATAATATAAGTAAAGAAGTTCATTCTTATATTTATACATTATATATCTATAAGAAGAATATATTATATACTTAGGGTATATTATTAATATTATAAACGACAAAATTAAACTAAAATCTTATATAATTATTCAATTTACATCTACTAATCGCAATAAGCATAGAAGCCAATTGAGTCCGGATATACTATTGCAGAAAATGGCTTGGCACCATTAATCTTGTTAATTATAAATGGAAAGAATTTAGCAGTTTTATTATTAATTATAAAATCTTGTTTGATAATATCGTCATTAGTGTCATATAGAACTTGACGGCAGCATTCTTTGAAAGAACTTCATAAACCACTAACACCATTAACCTTACTACCACTTAGTGGGTATATAGAAAAAGATTGCATTTCCATGATGAGTTTTTTTTTCCTACAAGAAAAGAAATGCTTTTGTTTTTGATTCCCAATAAAAATCTGAAAGATCTTTCAATTTCGCATAAATACGTGCAGTATAGTTAATATTTTTTCGTTATATTAACCAGATTTGTTTTCTAGCTTTTACTGTTGCTATTGTAGATAGCATTATACGATAATGAGAAAAAAAATTGCATTCACATTAAAAAATAAAGCAAATACACATTTCCACAAATAAAATTTTACTATATGTACATTTCGGGGACAAAATCCCCTTCTTCAGCTATAAAATAGTGTAAAAGTAGAGTGTGTAGCTGAAGAAGTGGACCTTGTCCACGAAATGCGCATACTTACAGTAAAATTTTATTTATGGAAATGTGTATTCGCTTTAATTTTTGTGTGTTATATCTCTCCTATTTTCTGCATTCACATATTTTGAAAAAGTGCGGGTAGTTCTTCTTCACATCGACTGCAATTTGATATAAATGATCAATGGAAGGTAAAAAACTAATGGTAAACTTTTATGTTTATTCAGATGAGGAAGGGAATGGTGAAGGTGATGGTGATGAACCCGTAATTGTACCTGAGGCGGACGGAGCAGAGGAAGCGGAGACGACTCCGGCACCTGATGACGCGGCGGATGAAGCGACGTCGCCGGCCGCTGACGAAGACGTTTCCCCGGCGAAGGACGACGACGCATCGGCCGCTACCGGCACGGGAGCCACCGAGGCGGACGTCACGGGAGACGGTGATGACGATGTCGCCAACGCTACAACGCCTACTTCTGCTTCATATGAAGCCACTAGTAAATACACGCTAGATAAGAACACCATTCAAATTATCATTTGGAGTTTGTTTTTTTCTTTTTCGTTATATGCATATTCTCTGAGATTTGAATTATTTTGTATTAAAAAAGAAAAATGCAGTAAATCTAAGATTAGCAATTCAAAAGTAATTGACTTTATACGTAATGATATTGGTCGTTGTATAGGATGAATTATTTCAAATTACCAACCCTCTAACTTTTTTTATAATTTCATTGCAATTTTAGATAAACTGGTCATTTAAATCACCATATATATGACCATTTCTATAGTACATAACCCAAGACGAAATAAATATAAATGACATTACAATTTAATGGGGAAATTTTAACGAATAAGCGAAATAAATACTTCCTAAAGAGAGTTCAATCAGATCTAAACAAGTTCTACAATTAGAAAAAAACAACATCAACATTTTGATGTACGTAAAATTGTTGAGCTTTGAAAATGCAATATGAAAACATATTTTAAAAATAGTTTAAAATTTTTAAAAAAATAGTTACTCCTCCCCCCAAAATCAATGTAGATTTTAATTTAAGAGCTCTATTCTACATAATGTTTTTTTAATGAACAGTTCTTGTACAATTCGAGTTAAAAATATTTGTTAGGCGATTTCGACCTCAGAGTATATTATAAAATAAGCCAAACGAGAATTTAGACCCTTTAATGTTGAAAGAATTTTCTTGCTTATCTGACCCGAGCTCTAGGGATTTTATCATTTCCGTCAAAAAAAATATTGGACCTTTCCGAAACATACAAATTTTCTTGTAATGCTTTGATGATAACAATTCTTCTTTGCTTTGTGTAGCAACTTCTGATGGCTGTGTCAGAAATTTTACCGAGGCAAAGCTCTTGAATTGGGAATGTAGATCCCCATGTCCCGCAGGAAAAGCCAAAGTTTGCAGGAACCCGAAGTCGGAATGCAAATGCGACGGCCCTTGTGGATTGGTTTGCATACCTCCAGGTAAAAGAAAATAAAAAAAGTGTGCACGACCGTTCTTAGATGTGTAAGTACAGAAATCTAACAAAATATAAGGAATTAAATTTATGATTCATTTATGTATTTTAGCCATCATGTGAACTTTCTTAGATACAGGTCCAGTTTATTAAAGAATTTCGTTGAACGTTCAAATATCGTTCAAAAAATAATCAAACCTTTATTTGGTTTAAGCACTTAGAATTATTTCGTGTGATTAAAACTTCAGTGCCATCATTTTTAAAACTAGTATTCAAATTGAGGCAGCCCATTAATTATTTTTTCTTTTTTTTTTTTTTTTTTTTTTTTTTGAAGATTTGAAATGTCGGAAACCGATTGCTCCAGAATTTGGAACTGTTGAAACTCCGGATGGCATTTTCTTCCAATCGAAAATTACGTACACGTGTAACGAAGGCTATGAATTGATTGGCGAATCGACGAGTGAATGTCGAGGAGACCAGAACTGGAGTGGTACACTTCCATTCTGCACCAAAGAAGGCGAGAATATTCTTCTCTTTATTTTTTAATTTCTTAATTTTTCCAGTTTTCTTTCCTAAAATTCCTTAGATTGCTACGAAACAAAGCAAATAATTTTTTTTCTGTATATACTATCTGTTTTTTATGAAATTAGAAAGATTTTGTGTAACTCCTAAGATCCTGATTCTTCAAGAATGTTAATATCTAAAACAGAAAGGTTCAAAAATCTCTTGCTTTCATCTAAAGTTTAAATTTTGTTGGGTTTTTTTTTCAAAGTTATAGGTCAACTTATTCTGCATTAAAATCAAGACCATCCTCACAGTAAATTCGAGAGGGCTAGGGCGTAGGCTTTCTAGTTCTCGAGTCCGCCTGGTCGTGGGTTCGAATCCCGCCTGGGCATGGATGTTTGTGTTTGTCCCGGGCTGCGTACAGATATAACTTGTGTAAAAGACCTTAGTAGTCGACGCCAAAATTTCTAATAAACCAACCAAACCAACCACAGTAAATTCCTATCTTCAGAGAAGGCAGAAGTCAAATTTTGTTCGTTCACGATTCAACGAACTAATAGTTTGTCTTTACTTAGGGCATTAAGCAGATTGTATCTGCCAAGAATCATATCTAAGAATTTCCCTCGTCTCGTTTTAACCTTTTCTTTATTCCTTCTTAACTCCACTAATAAAGTAAGGTCGTTTCAATGGACGGAAGGGATAATCAGAAAGACAGATTATGTTTATGTACTTTGATTCTTGAAGTATATTAGCTTTTCTTTTATCTTAATATTGCTGATTCTCTTTCGTTACTTTCTTAAGCCTAGCACAAGAAAATAGAAAAAAGAAAAAACAGAGCTATTCATATTTGAAGTAGCTTGCCAGTATTTCACAAAAAATATTTTTACAATCTGCATTTCGGTTAAGACAAGAAAATTTTTCGGCAGAAAATCGAGGTTTAAGTACAGAACACAAACACTTTCAGATATGACATTACAGTACTCCTTTTCTAAAATATGGAATTGATAAATTAGAATCGACAATTTATGGTTTTTGTACGAATCAAGTAGAAATTAATCTGGGATTAAGCAATCAACAGAAATTTTCTTATGAAAGCAGCAGAGCCAAATTCATGTAAAATGACTGTACATAAGATTATGTAAGTTTCGACATCAAAGAAGAATACAGTATTAGACTTCGCAGTTTTATTTTATCTGCTCCCATAATATCTTACTAACGATAATTTTGGCAAGTTATAGTTTATGATAAATTCTCTTAAGTGTAAAATGAAATGCTTTATATCATATTTCTAAAGGGAAAAAAAATGGTGACTTTATAGAGAAAAAAAAAAAAAAAAAGAGAGGCGCCAAGGACTGTAATGACCAAACAGGGCATGAGAGTTGTTTTTTTGTATAGAAGTAAAAATGTATTTTAGTTCTTGAATTTAATAGTAATAAACATTGAGGAGCTATTTATTTGTTATCTTCAATGATGAAAAATTGCTAAAAACCTTTAGTGTTTCATACATGACCATATATTGTTTATGGATTACATTATCGTTTAACGCATTTTCCTCCTAATCTAATAGGATAACTTTCCTCAAAGAAAAAATAATCGCCCTTAGGTAAATATGTTTGAAAGATTTTTAATTTAACTTTTAATGTAAATGTAACATTTTAAAACTTAATTTTGCATTATGAACGATTGATCATGAACATCCGGTGAGGAATAAAACGAGGGTCAGAGTTGTTTTTTTTTTCCCCTCAAAATTTTTTTTTTGTGAATAGTACACGAGGAGGAGGAGAAAAGGTCAAGGGAATGTAATTTCTGAGGTCAGCAAATGGAAGCCAGTCTTGTTCCTTCGCTGATAGAACTTTAGAGAGCCCCTGTAACATAACACCGTCCCCACTGGTGATAGGGTTTCATTCATATTGAAGTTTGTTGAGAGGGGAAAAAAAGGTTAGACTCAAGCTGACCGAATAGAGTGAGCGACAGAATTTAATGATAAACTACAAAGATTTTTCACTGCCTATATTTCAATATTACAGCGACATTAAATTTTTTCGCAGTAGTAGAAACTTTAATTTTTTCTTATTCGTAGCGATTTAAAAACTACTGATGAATATTACTTTTAGGTATTATATTGTTGTCGAAATTATTTTTGTACTACAAAAAAACACTTGAATTTAGGGAAATTTATTTTGTCCTGAAAACGGCAATTTTGTAACACATCAAAAGATTCGTCAGCATATTTTTGTCTGTTGTTGCTTCTAAAGTATTAATAGAAATAACTATCCAGAAAAACAAAACGTTAAGTGATTTATGAAGCCAACATGTTTTAACATTTCATCTTCATCAGAGCTTCTTATTATAGTGAAGAAGTTATGGTTTGAAATTAACAACGAATAACTAACAATAAAGATTTACAATGACTGCACTGTTGTTAATGGTTCAACAAAGAAGCTCATTGAAAGAACATGAAAAGAACATAAAATTAACATGTATAATTCACTAAAGTAATAAAATCTTGTTAACATTCCAAGGAGGAGCTTTAGCAGTGAAGCAGAATATATATTTATAAATTTATTAAAAAGAAATTAACCTCCCCCCCCCCCCCCCCGAGTAGGGTAAAGCAAATACCAGATCCTCAGTCATCTATTTTTACCCCTTTTACCTCTCCCCAAGTTTTTTAATCAAAAAATTAATTTTCTCCAAAGTAATATGTAGAAAATGTAAAAAAGCTCGTATCTTCTTTCCTTTCTCATCATTTCCGAACGTATGATATATCACATGCCGTATGTTGCCATAGTTCTAAAGACCAAGCGACTGCCATCCCCGCAAATCCGACCCCAATAGAACAACTGGGCCTAAACTTTGTAGATCTTGCCTAGAGGAATCTGGACACTGAATTTCACGCCTTTACGTATCTAAATAGCACATAGATATGCTGTCCTCTCTGAATCCCACCCCCGTAATTCCGACCCCAGTGTACAAGTCAAAACCAAACTAAATAGTGCAGATGGAAATGCCCATAGGAAGCTATATTCCGAATTTCAACCTTCTACCTCAAATAATGTAGAAATTATGAAGGGGGCGGACTGACATTATAAAACCAATACTACTTAATAACAAGAAATTAATCCTCCCGAGGAAGGTATAAGGAAAGTAGCGGAAGCGCTGAGGTCATCTATTTTTACCCATTTATTTGCACTATTTAACCCCCCTCCCATTTTTTTAATCGAAAAATTGATTTTCTCGAATGTAGTAGTTAGAAAATGAAAAAGAGCTCTATCTTCTTTTGTTTCTAATCATTTCCGATCGAATGATATATCACATGCCATATGTTGCCATTGTTCTAAAGACCAAGTGACTACCACCCCCCACAACTCCGACCCTATTGAAACAATTTGGCCCAAACTTTACAGTAATGTTGGTCTGGCTTAGAGGAATCTGCATACCGAATTTCGCTCCTTTATATGCATAAATACGCGTAGACCTTTGGGTCCCCTCTAATTTCCGCCCCCGAAATTCCGATCCCAGTGGGCCAATCAAAACCAAACTAAATAGTGAAGGTGCACATGCCCATAATAAGCTATATTCCGAATTTCAACCTTCTACCTCAAAAAATGTGGAAATTATGAAGGGGGTCGGACGGACCGACGGACGGACAGACGGACATTGTGAAAACAATAAGCTACTTAAGAAGCTAATAAGCACTTGAGCAATCGTGCGTCGACAAAGCGATTTCACGTGCGCGCGCTGATGTCAGTAATGCTTAAAAGATGAACAGAAAGCAACAATGTATTCCTTCCTGACAAATCGATTGTTATATGACATGCCATTATCTTTGTGTATTCTTTAAACTCACTGTTTTAGCACGTGAATTAGACTTGAAGGGGTCCACGAAAAATTCTGAAAAGTTGATACGGTCGAGCTAAGACTTTGATGGATAAACGTACAGACCAAGGGCGCATTCTTATAAGCAGCTTTTATGCTAAAGCTCCTAATAAACCGACTTCGCTCGAGTTGGTTGAATGTATACAGGTTATTTAGGGTAGATTTTAACTGAATTTGACTTTTTTTGCCAAATTTGACTAACTGTACAGGGTTTAATTCGCTCCAGATCACCTATGACTTCTCGAGGGTTATTCCCAGGAAAAAAAAACAAACAACAAAACCGTTGCATTCATAAAATCCGCGCAACCCACTGTAAGTCATTAAAACCAACTAAAAACCCTATTCACCCGTTCAAGATAATTTATTTTGGAGTAAATTTGTAAATTTTTGACTAACTAAATTAAGGCATAATAGCATTGGGCTTAATTATTGAAAATGGAAGATGTGAATGCATTATCGGTATACGCTTAAAAGGCTTATATGCAGTGATATCTTCGATCACTCTTTTGTAGACAACATTATTTGTTTATCCAGATGAAAAGGTTTTCTTTCCAAATTGACTCCCGGTACTTTTAAGATCGTCCTTGCGATTTGTTGATCTTCATAGCAAATTGGATTATTTTGAAAGAAAATGGAATGCGAGGAATCAACATTTAATCAGTATTTTTTGCACAGCCTGTGTGAAGGGTAGCTTCGTTTCCATCTTAGAAGAAAATGATGTGTGTTTTTTTCCTTTTAATTTTAATAATGCTCAATGTAAGAATGGATTGTTAGTTTGTCATATTGTTGTAAGTAATATTATTATTGAATTTAGAAATTGAAATATATTTTGTTGCATGAAAAATTTATGGTTTTTCACTCATAAAACCCGTGCAACCCGCAGAAATCCATGACAAAGTAGTGAAAAGCCTTTCCCAGTCTATGTTAATGCAAGGTTTGATGCCCGTTGGTTTTGCGGTTGTAGAGATTATCGCGAATATACACACAGACATTGAGTTTTATTATTATAGATTAATTTCTTACGTCTCAAGAGATATCATTGTCTAGGAAGATAATAAATATTTTATGATAGTCATTGATAGCAAAAATAAATGAGATAGCTATTTGTCTGGTACAGGGGTAAATTATCGTTGAATGGGCCTTCTAACGATAATCTGGGTGCTTATTCCACTAGGGAATTTTGCGCTGTCCCAGTAAAGAAACGACTGCTATGAGATGACAGTAGCAGCCGGGACCGAAGGCTTAACGTGCCCTCCGAAGTACGCGGAGTACAAGGTGGAAAAACCACTGGCGGACGCCCAACCGGTAGATATCACCCCCAGCTACTGGGCATCCACCACTGGTCCCTCAGCAAATGGATCCGACCAAGCTGTGCCCCAGTTGCAACAGGTCCATCAAGCTACTGGCTGTCGCCCTACCAGTAGTTGGCCGCGCCCAAGTTGCTTAACTCCACTGAATAAAAAGCCGATTACCGAGACAACCGGGCCACGACCTCCCCCCCCCCCCTCTTCCTGGGATAGCTCTTAATTTTTTACGGTATACGCAATAGCAAGCCTCATTAAATATTGTTTTCAGTTTTTATAATTTTGGCAGGAGAAAAATTTTGGATTTGCCATCAATAGTACTAATGATAACTGTCAACGTCTTTATTAGATTGAGAGTACTTTTGTTAGTATTACTTACTAATTTTGTGACGACTGTAGAAGAAAAGAAGTACGAGACACAAGAGCCCTGGATTAAACCAAAGTTGGACACAAAGACCCTGAAAACAGCTGACGATTTTATTATTTTTTGAAATACTGGCGATTCACTACTCGTATACAGATACGACTACCGGGGTTTGGAGGATTCGCTATTTGTTTCATCATTTTTGATGAAGTCTTTAAGGTATAGTCAACCGTTGACAACGAGACCCCTAACGCTGCCAGTCTATTGATGAAAATGTGTGGGAAGGGCGAGGGAGAGGGAGAGAGTGAGGCCCCTGACTCAATTCACATAAGCGAAGAACGGCCTACTTTCCTCCCCAGTCTGCTGACCCATTTTCATCAATAGAACTGTAGCTTACTACTTGATAAATATTACCAGGAAATGCTCTCAAATTTTAATAATATTAAACTATTAGACACGTTTTAAGACTTATTTTTCAGGAAGTATCATAACGAGTTTCTTTCATAGAAATGCTTAAATCTTTTTTGTTTAATCTCTTCTGCTGTCCTCGTGCAGTCTGCTGAAAATTTAAAATCTTCAATTATTTAAAAAAGCATGTCCGTTTTAATTGGCCGAGAGCCGTCAGTAGTAAAATTAACAGTCAAGCGAAACGACTCAAATAGGGGAGAGTAGGGCAAAGTGGATCACTTAATTCTAAGTTAAGATTAAACCTGCGCAATTTAAGTTAGTTTTCTCAGATTCACACACATCCAATACCTCAAAGCAATGGGAACAATAATCTGAAGCAATCACAGTTATATACTCCAGCATTTTTTTAATATTAATCTTTTTACAAATACGTGCAAATTATCCACTTTGCCCAACTATGAGGGCAAAGTGGATCAGTGGACGGGGACAAACTGGATCATACACACACAATAGCCTAAGAGGTACAGTGATCACAGACAAAATCAAGTTGTCCTTCATAGGATGCCAATGAAGCCGGAGCTTTTGAAAGTTCAAGTTTCTTCACACATTTCTTCGAATCTTTGCCTCTCGAGCTTCTAGCCTCAGAATTGGATGATTTTTCCCGTTTCTGGCGAGCTTGTCAATATTTCGGAACGTTTCCTCCTGGCACTTCGTTTACGCACTTCTCCAACAGTCTTGGTAGACAATGGTCTCACATCTTTCCTGATGCATTTTTCCCCTTCATCAGTTATCAACTTTGAAAAAAAAAAAATTCTCTCACTTTCTCACTTTGCCCCATTCTCTCACTTTGAAAACAAAAAATTCCATGAGCAAACATTAAGCCTAACGGGCGAAAACTGAGTCGAATTATATTATCGATAAATCACTAACACGCATATCTAGAAGAAATTTTGACCAAACGAGTCATTACTGAACTGCAGCTAAATGATGAAACATTGTAAATTTTACGAAAACCGCATGAAAACGCATTAACTTACATAATTTACTTCGTTCGATCTTAACACGTCCCACGATGACTAGTACTCTGACTAGGCAACACACAGAAAGGTGCACGTCGTGCCTTTTATCTGGAAAAAGGGAAATATTCGGCTGATCCGCTTTGCCCCCTATATCCACTTTGCCCCACTCTCCCCTAACCTAGTAATCCATGCCTCCACAAAAAAAGGAGGACAAACCTAACGACTATTTTTCGTTGCTTCCATAGGGGTCCGTTGCGAGGAGCCTCCCGAATTTCCAAATGCAACCGCTGAGATTGATGAGGGCAAGAAAGAGTTTTACTTGGAAGATGAGTTAGTGTATACCTGCGATAAAGGCTTTGAACCGGAGGAATTCGAAACTAACGTCGTTAAGTAAGTTTATGTTTTAAAGTCCAGTGACTTTCCAAATGTTCAAATCACTTCAGTGAACAGAAAAACCAATTTGTGCTAATCTGCTATCAAAGGGTAGCACGGCTTTTCATTCTTCTTCTACAAATTTTTAAGTCAGGATAACGATATTCTGCTTGTCATCTAACGTATCTAATTATACATCGGTTCTTCCATTCTCTTATGAGTTCGAAAACGATGGTCGAACTTGATAGATTTGAAAATTTCGCTTGTACACAGCTTTAATAGTGTAACCCAGAGCGACGTCTAACTTATAATTCTCTTAAATAAAATCGCATTAGTAATATAACGAAAACGAGCAGAAGGATATGGCTAATTACGCCACTGATATGACCATATTTCTGTGAACAAGAATATTACTATTCCGTATGATAGATTGAATTTGGTTTAAGCATCATTACAAGTTAAAAAAATAATTAAACCAGAAAGCAGAGGATAAATGTTATAATTTTTGTATTAATTTATCGTCTGTTTTATATTTACGAAATAAAATTTCGTTACTGAGCTTTAATTCCAAGTATCGGTCAGAAATATACAAACCTTATTTAAGGTGACAGACTATTTCTTGTATTAATTGTGCCCGTGTGGATGGTCTAGTTTGGTTTGTTTTGTTTTGTTTTGGTATTAACGTCCTTTTCAACTGCCATGGTCATTTCAGGACGGCGTTATAGAGCCCGCAAACTTTGCCTCGCAAGAGTTCTTTAACATGCAGGCGGCAAATGATTATACGTTGACCAACGGCTTTACTTCCCTTCTGAAGGAAGTGCGTGATCTCAGGATTTTTCCCCTTAAAAAATTCTCGTCGTCCTCGGCCGGGGTCGAACCCGCGTGCTCGGGCATCAGAGGCGATCACGCAACCACTGAGCCACCGAGGCCGATGATCAGTCTAGAAAGGTCCCTTATACATCGTATAACAGGCATTGCACTCAAGGCCATCATGGTAATGGATTAAAGACGATGGTCGAATTCTTCCTTATTCTTGAAGAAAATGCCATCCACGTACAAGTGTAACATCATTGTATCTTCCTCTTGTGCAAGAGCTTTGATCCCCTATATAACGGTGATCAAAAAGTAGATTCTTTTACAAGGTTTTATATGTATAATTTCACTATACAAATTTGGCTTTGCTAAATATTAATGAATTCCTCGCCTTTACTGGAAATGAGTGGCACAATTTTTTATTACCAAAAACTAAAAAAGCTAATCATTTGAACACACTTAATCTCAATAGAGTTTACTGCTCGCCAGCGATAGGAAAGAAATATTTCGATCTTTAAGATGATTCATGACTGGTATTCGAGTTACAACGTTTGATTGATAATATTTGTTGTGTATGTTATTATTTTAAAGTGTTTTTGAAATTGACCTGACAAAACATCTACTCAGCCCCGTTTTTTTTTAGGTGCATTCTAAGCGAAGAGGGGACTGGAGGAGTGTGGACGAACATTTCGATAAATTGTTTACGTAAGTTTTTTATTTAAAAAAAAAACTATATATATAACTAGTTTTAATTTTTAATACATTTATTGTTAAAAGTGTGACAAATATGAATATACTTTTTTTGGAAAACAAATCTTTTCTTTCTTTTTGTTACGAAACCATACACTATGCAACGATTTTGGAAGCGAATTTTTCCCTTTAAATTTTGATAAGGCAGAGAGTTGACAGGTAACGTGAGAAAGACTCGAGAGTGCCTTTATAACCAGAGTGTGGCTATAGGTGGGGCAGTTTTCTATTAAAGTGTTCATTGTCACGTCTTATTTTCCGCCATGGCCACACTCTGGTTATAAAGGCACTCTAAGAAAGACTATTACGCGGAATAAATGGTACATAACAGCAAAAAGATTGTTCTTGAAACAAAGTATACGCCAACAGACAAGTCATGAGAATCGCTCCTTCTGCTAGATCACGTGGTCATGACGTTGGCTGAGTTCATCGGCCAATCAGCGGCTGCCTTAGCCTCAGTGCACAGGTCCTTTATTTATCGTTCATATTTCCCGTTTAAACTGCACTTTGTTCAACACGTGCTCAAGCAACACGTCAAACAAGAAAGTATTACGATTCTTCTGAAGAAAATTAATTCGCATCAATTGCAAAAACAGGCCCTTTTAAGGGCCACTAATTTAACAGTAATTCATTTAACAGTACGAGGCTAAATTTTATTCCAGCTGGTTGGAGTATATGCGCAGAATTGTCGCGACGAAGATGTGCTGCCATTTGTTCTTTAAGTGACAACCGAAATCGCATACAGTACAGGGGCGTAG
>JAHWFO010047825.1:5024264-5043555 GCA_023313115.1 Rhysida immarginata | reverse complement strand
AATGGTACTATCGAAGGTTCCAACTTCACATTTGGCGAACAGATCACGTACAAATGTGATTTCGGGTTCTCCCTCGTCAAGGGTGACGCGACGCACACCTGCCAGGCTGACGGAACATGGTCTGGGACAGTACCTCAATGCTGGCGTAAGTATTGCTGCTGAACATTTTATTGCTTAGCTTTTCAAATCCGTGTTTGATTATTTTTTTTTATTTTTTTTTTTTTACATAATAAGTAAGGATTTTAAAATTATAATGTTGCACAGCATTATAATTTCATTTTTAACCATTTGGTTTTTGCCATTCCCGTTTATCTAATTTTATTTTAATATGAAATAAAAAGTTAGATTCAACAGCCATTCCCGTTTTCTTGCAATTTCAGTTCCCGACATTTTTTGTCCACTCCCGGAAGATCCTGAAAATGGCAAAGTCCAATTTCGTGATAGACTATATGGACACGTGATTAACTATGAGTGTGATCTGGGTTTTAAAATCAACGGTTCTTCGACAAGGCAGTGCATCGAGGACGGTATTTGGAGTGATGAAGATCCCGAGTGCGTAGGTGAGAAATATTTGATAATACGTGTTGCCTTATACGATGTTCGGGAAAATTCCGAGATAACGAATTTAGTTTTTTTTTTTTATGACCTTCAGTTGTCGACTGTGGCGAACCAGAACCACCTCGAAATGGTTCCATTATCTTCTTCAGTGGAACGACGTACAGCAAGCAGGTAGACTACGCGTGCGATGACAACTCTATTCCTTCTGGTCCTATGTCCGCATCCTGTGAACAGGACGGCAACTGGACTCCTCCTGTGCCTGTCTGCCTCAGTAGGTTTTTAATAAATGAATTTTGATCTCCTAATGAACGAGTTTGGCTACAGTTTAATTTTTCATTCTTACTTACATTTTCTCTTCTTTCCTAGGTCATTGTTTCATCGAAGACTTTGACAATGCATATATGCTTCCCAAGACCGTGAACCAGTATTTTAGATACAATATGGTAAGCAGTTGTTCCCTTAAAATATTTTATAGGAGCAGAAAGGAAACTAATTAGAACCCGTTTTGATTTAATTGAAGATTCCTCCAGGGATTTATCTGCCCCACAACTCTTCGGCCCAAATTGTTTGCGACGAGGGCTTCGAGGTGCCAAACAACGAGTCGGCGGTGAAACCGATATCAGCCGTCGAATGTCAGGACGGGTCGTGGCTTCCTTCCGTCAACTGTATACCAGGTGAGTCTAGCATTAATCATGTTAGCATAATTTTTTTTTTTTTGATAAATTTAATTTTCAGATTCGAATCGGTATTTAGTAAATGTTCAGTAAGGAAAAAGTATTCAATATACAGGGCTAATGAGAACTATTAAGTACACTTTGGAAGCGTTTTAATGAAAATGCTTTGGATTATACAGGCCTTTTCAAAATAAAGTCTGATCCGTAAATGGATTTGTAATTGAACTGTTTACGAGATCAGCAAATTTTAGTCAATAACTGCTAGGGACGAAAAATAAAATAAAAAACAAATACAGTAGTTCTTGCTAACATCTAGTAATTCAATTTTACCGATTTTAACAACGCCGAACAGTACAGAAGATGTTCCAAATGATTTCCTTGCATTTGCACTCTTCATCTATTGTATGAGGCGTGTTTTTTCAAGTAAATACAGTTTTGATATTTAAAAAAAAAACAAAAAAAAACAAGAAAAAATTTTTAACACCTTAATTTTTATATGAAAGTCTGGATCTTCAACATAATTTTTACCTATATTAAGGCATTTATCGTATCGTACGACCAGCTTCTGAATTCTATCCTCATAGAAATCGATCGCCTGATTTGCTAACCACTCTGAGGCAAAATATTCACGATTAAAACACCCTGCCTATCCCAAAAAAATAATCCACATGATTTTTCGGGCTGAGATTGTTTGCTTGAATTCACTTTCTTGGGTGATGTTGAGCGCCTCCTTGATGTTTTGATTCCAGTGTAATCTGAGCAACCCACGTTTCGTCACTAGTGACAATTTGGCTTTAAAACTGACAATTTGACACGGTACCTCTCGAGGAAAGTCAAAGCACTGGTAAACGATTGATTTTGTGCAACTCCGTGATGGAGTGGTTAACAAATCATTTCTATGGGGATGAAATTCAGAATTTGGTCGTACGATACGATAAGCGCCTTAATAAAGGTGGAAATTATGCTAAAAAGTACATTAAGGTCCAGGCTTTCATATATGATGTGTAAAAATTGTCCTTGTTTTTTTAATATGAAAACTGTATTTACTTAAAAACCACTCGTATTCTTGCATCAATGTACTCGTACAAATCCGTTCAATTGATCCTGCTTCGTTTCTGATTTGCTGAAAAGCGTCTTCACTTCTTCAACTACGTATTAATGACAGAGTAATCTCCTAAGCTTTTTATAAGATAAACTCTGCATTATCTCGCAAACGGTTCATTTTCGAATCGGAATTGAATCAGACTTGTGTGCTCATTTTAGCGTGTAGCATGCTGTTGGCCATCACTTTTGAGGTTTAAGTAACATTTCCTTCTGAAAATATTATGGGAACATAGGAAGTTAAATGAATAAGAATTTAAGTGTAAATTAAGTATCTAAAGCTTATCTTCAGATATCTCCAAGTAAGTAAAGTTTTATTTTCTACTCGAAGAAGAATCTGCCAAGAAACTGTGGACGTAACGATCAATTGAGTGATGAACAGAAACCACAAATCCACAATAATCATTTTTAATGCCCCCGAAATGTACATCTGAGGCATTAAAACGGATTATTGTGGATTTGTGGTTTCTGTTCATCGCTCAATTGAACTATTTTCTAATTCCACATTCGTTACGCCCTGAATTCTTATTGGAGTTTAAAAAGTTCTTGACGCAATCAGTCTTATTTGTTTCAATCCAAGGGTTTTTTTCTCATTTCGATTTTATCGACAAATTCCTTTTTCTTCAAATGCGAATCAGTATTTCTTATCCGCATAGTGTCTTGTACACTTTTTGCAGATCCTCATAGTGAATACGAATCTTATCTTGGTGATATCGTTTTGTTTATCCAGCCAGATGCTTTTGCGAAGCCATCGACTATTCCAAGTTGGAGGAAAGACACTTAATTCTGAGTCGACCGTGTGAAAAAATTACGAACAGCGGAGATGAATTACTACTCAAGTGTGATCCCGAATTCCCTGAGCCAGTAGAAAAGGAAAATCTCCTGTGTGAAAACGGCCAATGGGTCTATCCTAATAACACCGATGTTCGCTGTCAACTACGTAAGGACTTCCATTTTTGAGTTATTTGGGAAAGTATATCAAAAGTCATATTACATAAAGATGACAACCGATAATTTAAATAAATTTTAAGTATACACATAACGCAAAATGTTCATATTGACATTGTATTATGTAAAGTAATCTTACGACGTGGTATGGTTTGCAGCTACCATTTTTCTTTTTCAAACACGAGGAAGAGTTTTAACAATTCGTTCCAGGTGAAAAATTATTTCTTTTAGTTGATCTCATCATTTTGGATGCTACTTAACTCCCGCATGAAAAGTTAGCCAATTAATTATACCAAATAATTAAGTAAAACCAGAGAGACATTCGGATAGAATAGAATTTAAGGAATGCAATTTCCCTTCCACATGCCCCTTTTTTATATTTAATAAAATACATACGTTTTTGATATTTCTAAAACCCAACCCATATGACATAGCTGAAGAAATCATTTGTTATTTAATTAGCAAGAGATATTGGTTTCATTTTCCTAATGGCTACTGTTTCAGGTTCATGTTCTGTCGTCGACATCCGTTTGGAGTATGGCAGAATCAGCAAAGACATGGAAGATTGGGCCGTAAGTAAGCATGAAATTGAAACTTATACTCGTTTTTTTTATTTCTCCTCCCAAACGCAATTGTCCGCTCTCGAATTATATTGATAAAAAAAACTAGTTTTCTTTCGAAGAATAAACATTAAAGCAGACGTGCTCTTCCGCAGCTGAATCCAGCCATAAAACCATCCGTGGAGCCACACGACACTGAACTCAGGTTTGAATGCACTGAACCTGGTTACGAGCTGTACGTCGGTGGAAAGGCGGTTCACCATCCGAACTCCACGGAAAACTCGACCGTGAGGGTCTGCGAGGATGGTGTGTGGTCTGGGCGAATGCCTGTCTGTAAACCAGGTGAAGCGATTTAGCAGAATATAGATTTTTCTAAGTCCTTGTGTGTAATTAACTAATTCATTAATATTTTTTTTTATGTTTTGGGATTAGGTCGTTGTTTATGCGATGAGTTGAGGGAGAATGTGACGGCGGGACTGGAGGTCGTAGTATGCGAGGAGTTCATGTCGAGCGGTGAATATGCGCAGATGCAATGTCTGCCTGGCTATTCCGATCCCACAGGAAGTCTATTCATTCAGTGCGTCAACAGAGAATGGATGCCTCTCACGACCAAATGTAAAGGTAAGGATTTTTCAATTTCCATTACGTTTCCGTTTTAACAGTTTATGATTTTAAACTTCTCTGTGGCTGTATCATTTTAAGAATTGAACATTTACTTCCATTTCCTCTCTAATTGAGGTAACTGGCATTCATAGATGGAAATCATTCTGAAACTTACTTTCATAAACTCGTAATCCGGGATGAAGGTTTCAAACTTGACCGGGATATGTTTAGTGAAGTGGCTTATAGTCCGTCGATTAGATGTGGAATCAAAGCCTAAATTGATTAAGCTTTACCAGGAGTCAGGCGCCAAGATATAATTGACGTACTTTTAAATTTCTCGGCGATATGAAATTTCCGACTCTAGTTGATGATTATATGAAGGAGGTTTATTAATAATTTAATTATTCGAAGTTTATCAGCAGGCAGTTTCATGATTACTTAAACAAAATAAATAACCCAATGGATTTCTCTAGACCATCTTCCTACTTTTTTAGCATGTGTTTAAAAAAAAAAACAAAAACAACAACTTGTTTTCTCAGTCAAATTCCACGGATGTTGTTATCCTTCGAAGGTCACAGCTAGGTTTATTAAACAGTTTTATCATGATTCGCACCTTACACATGCGGATGATCAAATTTCAAAGTTTTTTCCTAAACAATTAACTATCGAAACTAGCGTATCCATACTGACAGCTGGCAGCTCTACTGAAATGATTAATTGTCGTTCTATTTCAGTAGGTACCGGCAGCGTATTTTCAGACCTTCATATGTTACAGACGGAGACGGAGCTTGTGAAACCTAAAGCGCTTCCCATTGGTCCTTTTCACGCCTGGGCCATTAAAGCAATAATCAACTTTAGGTTATCCACCCAGAATGTTTTTAATAAAAAATATAAATAAATTGCTTTAATAGAGCTTACATATTTTCAAAAATATCAAGAACAAAATCGTAGCTTTCTGCAGATCAAGAGAAAGAAATCAACTCGCTGTCGTGATCCTTGTTGGAGAGAATGGCATCGCAAGGGCAGAAATTACGCTAAGAAGGAGATTCCACGAATTCTGATTGCACTATCGCATATGGCTTTCACCTAATTAAATAGATGCAAAACCATCCGACGCACTATTTAAAAGTTTACGACGAAAATAAAAAACAAAAAGTTACCACCAAACGTATGCATTTTATAAATATCTAAATTTTGCTGGTTTTTGTTGAACGTCGTTGTGGTGCAGTGCTAAGTTTTGCGCTTCACATAACGAAGGTGGTGCGTTCAAATCCCATCATTGATAATTTATACTTTTTTTCCTCCCCCTAAATTCGTTTAATATGCGTTTAAAATGTAAAATGCAGTTTGTGGACATAATCTAAATTTTTCTTCTGCTATTTTTTATAGCAAGTATTCTAAAATATTTTTAATGACTTTGAAATAGTAATTGTTGGAAAAACAGTGAAGATTTTGAAAGTGATCTTGTATAATTATTAAAAAAAGAAAACAAAAAAGCTCTCGTAAATTTTGAGACCCACCATTTCACTTTTTCAACTGTGCGGCAGAAAATATAAAAGAATATGGCTTGTTATTTATTAAAATTAACCTATTTATATTAAATTATAATTTGAAAACAGCATTTTTTCACGCGATCTTATAATTTTATAATAAGAGTAGTGCACCCTATAGATTTTCTAACTCTCTTTCTCATCTCAAATTAATAAATAATATAAATTAAACACGCGATGGTAAGACCCTGAAAATGACCATCCTGTGTTTAATTTTTATTGTTTATTATATTTTTCTTGTGCATCCTTCATCTCAAATTAATAAGTGTCTGATAAATTTAAATGTGCTGAAATTCATTTAAGTTCCAGATATTCAATATATAGAAGCTAATTTTATTATAGCACATAAAACCAACAGAAGGTTATTGTATAATTTTTAATGGCATATAGAATTGAAAGTTAATACAGGTACTGAACTAAAAAGAATTATTAATATATCAAATTAAAAGCTTATTTCAGCGTTTTAAGCGACCGAAACACTTTAAAGAATTATTTGCATTTAATATCTGTATCTATTGTAATAATCTTTCATTATTAAATCATCGAGAATTTCAGAAAAGAATCTTTCATCGGCAGCCATTGTCTGATGACTCGAAAGCTTTGTTTAATCTTTGAACGCTGCTTCTTTGCGCACAAATACTATTCGATACAATTTATCTGTCATTTATTTATTACACAAACGCTACCCTGAATCGCGAATCTCGAGAAATTATAAATTTATTTACAGAGTAATTTACTATAATTAATGATTCAATATTTTCACAAATATGGTTTACTTATTTTATATGAAGTTTACTTAATTAAAGAAGAAAAAAAAACGAAGCGAATTTCTTCCAATTCTCTTCAAAAAATTAATTTTATATTTTCTTTGTCTCATGAGTATATCGATTTTAAATAAATTGAATATAAGAGCATATCGAGCACACTTAATATATAATTTTTAAAATGCACATATTCCGAGAATAAATTTCATTTTATTTTATTAAAAAATTGTCATTGGACTTTAGAAACTATATACATGTATAATATTTCAAGAAGAAAAATTTGAAAAATAAACTTTTATTTAACCTAGCAAGATCACTTTCAAAATCTTCACTGTTTTTCCAATAATTACTATTTCAAAGTCATTAAAAATATTTTAGAATACTTGCTATGAAAAAAATAGCAGAAGAAAAATTTAGATTATGTCCACAAACTGCATTTTACATTTTAAACGCATATTAAACGAATTTTAGGAGGAGGAAAAAAAGTATAAATGATCATTGATGGGATTTGAAGGCACCACCTTTGATAGGTGAAGCGCAAAACTTAGCACTGCGCCACAACGACATCCGATAGAAATTAGCAAAATTTAGATAGTTATAAAATGCATACGTTTGGTGGTAACTTTTTGTTTTGTTTTTTCGTCGTAAACTTTTGAATAGTGCGTCGGATGGTTTTGCATCTATTTAATTAGGTGAAAGTCATATGCGATAGTGCAATCAGAATTCGTGGAGTCTCCTTCTTAGCGTAATTTCTGCCCTTGCGATGCCATTCTCTCCAACAAGGATCACGACAGCGAGTTGATTTCTTTCTCTTGATCTGCAGAAAGCTACGATTTTGTTCTTGATATTTTTGAAAATATGTAAGCTCTATTAAAGCAATTTATTTATATTTTTTATTAAAAACATTCTGGGTGGATAACCTAAAGTTGATTATTGCTTTAATGGCCCAGGCGTGAAAAGGACCAATGGGAAGCGCTTTAGGTTTCACAAGCTCCGCCTCCGTCTGTAACATACGAAGGTCTGAAGTAAAGTAAAGTAAAGTAAAAATTATTAAGTGCAAACAAAAGCACAATCCAATATCCATAAAATCATACAGTCGATTACATTATATAACTCCATCAGCTCACCACTGGTTATATTGATCTAACCGACTTTTAAAAACATCGACACTAGGGGACTCAATCACCTCGGAAGGAAGACTATTCCAAATATTTACTATTCTAAAACAATAAGAATACTTTTCAAAATCGTTATGCGGTCTTTCTTTATAAATTGAAAACCTATGATCCCCTGGTCTAGGTTTATCCTTTAATTTAAAAAAAATATCATAATCCAGATCAACTTTATGTGTAAATAGTCTGTATGTAAAAATCAAATCCGACAGCGTACCGGCACTGTTGTTCAAGTAGTGGAAAATTTTATATTTCGGGATCTAATTTCATAACTATGACTGAATATTCCCCTACAACAACGTGTGCCCACTGGTTTCCTCTTCAAAATGTTTATTGCGGCCATTACGGCCAACGACCAACGGATGACCTCTTCTTATAGCCCAATCTGATATCTACAATGCTTATAACTGACTCTTCACTGCGACATGCAAGCTTTGTATGTAATCGACCGTTATTGTCTCTTGGCACTTTATATTCGCACGATAATTATATAATTACCGTATTTCTTAACTTTTTGAGGGCGGCATTAACTGCTTTCATACGTCACATTCTTGCTTCCTTTTTTAAATTTAAGGCTAAATATTTTAAATATGTATTTGTTTTCTTAATAGAAATTTATATTTCCTTATAAAAATAAAAACTTCTTAAAAATAATAAAAAATTGGTAATTATTTTTCCAATAATAAAAGCTGCGGCGTTTGTTCGGGCGCGGCGTCTATTTGAGGACGGCGATAATATAGGGGCGGCTATCATTCAAAGAAATAAGATAATTATATTAAATTTGCAGACGAAAATTTTTGATTTTTCATCCTCATTTCATCTCCAACACTATCATCCCGTCAATTACATGCAAAACTGTATCGTAGTCGCGGCCTTAGGCTAAATAAAGACCGAAAGCGGAGTAGTACTATGAAAATTTTGAGGATGTTTATGATCTCATAGGAAAATTTCTCTCTTACAACGTATCGAAATTTCGCAACTTTTAACGAGCTACATCAACTGATTCTATTTTTTGTAATCCCGAATTTGATCTACACTATGTGATTAAAAGTTCCAAACACACCTCCAAACTAAGGATATCCATGTGCAAGCATAAAATGAATTTTATGTCCCAATTTCCATGTCTTTGATGTCTAAGATATCTAAGAAACTTGTCTTTATTGAACTCATTTGTGATTCATATTGCTGCACTACAGGTCAGTGAATTCCAATATGGTACCAACATAGGGATATCACCCATGCAATATGTCTATGTATATGCGAGATTCCTGACATTGTGCAAACATGCCGTTCAACTGTAAGTGACTAGAAATCTCAAGGAGCAACGTCAGTGGTAGGTCCAAACAAAATGAAAAGTAGTGTGACAACGATGCAATCGGAACAATTGCTACAAAATAATATGTCACTTCAAGTACCGCCAGTACAATTACCGTGGCCGCAGGATTAACGCGAAGCGATGTTATATTACATAGATAAAATAATAAAATCATGTACAGATTATTGACTCGTAATACAACATGGAGAGGAAACTACTGGATTTGCCATTGTATGAGCAGTAAAAAAAACCACTATTTTCCTCCGACATCTATGCTGCTTTGTAGTACATAACCAGGGCGCTCAAGTACACTTTATCAAGACTTTTCAGATTCGAATTTGATATAAAAAGCTCCACTTGGCTCGTTTTCTTTTTACTCTGCTCTATTTGAAATCTACTTCAATTTGTTTTAAGAAATTCTCTATAGAACTTTGACTTTTACACGTGCAAATTTATTTTAAAGTTAAGTTTTGCTATTGTTGACTTTGTTTTCTTCTATGGATGCCCGTTCCCACATATGAATAAGCTTGATAAGGTGACACTTTCTGTAATTGTCTACTTCTTCTTTTCTTTAATTAATGGAAAAACAGATCTATGTACTTAGTAATTAGACCGTTTTATTAATAACCTTAATCGCGTGGTGCAGAGATGTGTTCTTGCGAGGAGCTTACGTCGGCCTTAAACGACTCCGTGACGGCGAAGGAGTGCGGTGACTTCGCTCGCAGTGGCAAACCGGTGGAGCTTCGATGCACATACGGCTACGAGAACTTCACAGGTACCCCGGAAGTCACGTGTGAAGACGGAAATTGGACCACGGATGCGCTAGATGCCTATTGTAGCGGTGAGTACAGTTTTCTTTTGAGTGGGCAAGTTTCTCTGCATCATGTAAAGATGCAGATTGTAATTATAATCTACTTGTTAAAGAAATGACAATGACCACCCACTATCTAAAGTTTAAGGTCGCCTTTAGACAAAAAAAAAATTCTAAAAGTCTTAAGATTACCTCCCAATCTATTTCTTTAAAGCTCAAGAAATTTCCCCTTCAAGAACTTCAACTTTAATCTGGTAAAATGTCAGAGCTTCACTTCTGTCTAAACAAATTGATACTGAGCCATACTTTTTGGGAGTTTATTAGTAATAACAAGTTTTACCTTTTTAATAACTTTTTAAGCTTATGCCTAATAGTAACTAGTAAAATCGATTAAACATCGATTTGAGTTACTCTTTCTGGAAGTTCTTCCAATCATCTAGATACAAAAGAGAAGACTGAGATAGCGCAACCAGTACTCCTTCTTTTTATGATTTTTTTTTTAAATTGCACTTTTTAAGTACAGTTTATGTTTTGTAAGAAATCCGACCGAAAACTACACTATCTGGCCATTCGCCATCGGACACTCATAGCAGCTACAGACGACGCGAACTTAGTGCAGAGGAAAGAGGGATGATCATTGGACCCCACAGGTATGGCTATTCGATCCGTGAGATTTCCAACAAATTTCAGATACCCTGCTCGACAGTGAGTGATGCTATTTTGAAGTGGAAGTGAAAGGGGTCATAACATGCCAACCCAGACCCAGTAAACTGACGAAATTGATAGATGTCAAACCGTCATTGCTTCAAACGTATTGTGATGTCAAATCGGAAGACTTCGTTAAAAACATTGGCAGAGGACTTTCGATCGGCATCGTCTAGTGATGCATGTAATCGTACCGTCCGCCGGGAGATCGTCGCACTTGGACAAGCAGCAGGTCACAAGCCTAATATCACAGCCCTCAATGTAATCCGTCAGATACAGTGGTACAAGGAACGACTCCACTGCACTCCAGAACAATGGAAAACCATCCTATGGAGTGATGAATCATCCCGCTACCAGTTATGGCGGTCCGATGGAGGTATTTGGATTTGGCGGATGCCCGGCG
Source organism: Rhysida immarginata (assembly GCA_023313115.1). Classification (NCBI taxonomy): domain Eukaryota; kingdom Metazoa; phylum Arthropoda; class Chilopoda; order Scolopendromorpha; family Scolopendridae; genus Rhysida; species Rhysida immarginata. The sequence goes on along the minus strand of JAHWFO010047825.1, from coordinate 5,032,391 downwards.
AACGATATTTACAGGACTGTGTCGTGCCCACAATGAAATTCGGAGGAGTTGGCATCATGGTCTAGTCCTGCTTTTCGTGGTATGGTCTTGGTCATCTTGTTTTAGTTCGCGGAACCATGACTGTCGAAGCCTTATCAAACAGTTCTCGGCAATTCTGCCCTACCGATATTGTGGGAACACTTTGGTAATGGCACATACCTGTTTCAGCACGACAATCCTACCTGTCATACAGCAGGCGTTGAGGAAATGGGTGAGAGGAAACTTGACTGCCCCTCAAAATCCAGACCTCAACCTCATTGAATACCTTTGGGAGGAATTGAAGCGCCGTTTGAGAGCCAGGTCATGCCGCCCAAAGAACACCACTGAACTGTTTGCCAATTTGAAGGATGAATGGAGCAAGATTCCCGCCAGCACGTATCGCAAATTGGTCGAAAGCCTTCCTCGAAGGGTTGCGTATGTCATTGCGGCGAAAGGCGGCTCTACATGATACTGACGAGCGGTTTAACTTACTGATATGGGGTGTCTGGTTATGAATGGCCAGCTAGTGTATTTGGGAGCAGTTAAACAGGGCCTTGAGATAGTTAACTACATTTCTAATTAATTAATTTCCAGACGGAAACTGGATCGGCCTCGATGGCTCAGTGGTTGCGTGATCGCCTCTGATGCCCGAGGACGCGGGTTCGATCCCGGCCGAGGAAAATCCTGAGACAACATACGATCAAATGAATTTATCTATAGATTAGAAACATCAAATTTCCAAAGGTTAATTTTTATTTCGGTAGGAATATTCGAAAGGCAAATGTTTCTTAATTTTCGCAAATCCATAAAAACTCCCGTCCCAAATAAAGTGTTTACATATTACAAATTTCTTCACAAATTAAATATACATTCTTACGTACACAAACTAATAGACCCAAATGTTTACAGTATAAAATGGGGCCCGACAGTTGTAGTTGTAGACAGTTGGCAATAAGGTTTCAAATTCTAATAGCCTAGTAACACAATCAGTTTCCGACATTACAAAGTAGTGTTACCTCAAGCAGAATAAAATTCCCACATTACCTGCGAGGGGCAGTCATAAAGTTCATTCAATTGCATAGAAGGTATGATCATATGGCAACCAAATTTGGTGGGGTTCATCAATCCCTCTCCACACAAACTCCCTGTAAAGTCACACACATTTCACCCGTGAATGCCGTAAATGTAGAGGCCCATCCCCAGCCGCAGTAATGGCCTCATCATAGCTGTGAAGTCGCCTCCCACGAAGTGGCTTCTTCTTTTTCCTAAACAGGAAACACTCGCTGGACGCCTGCCTGGCCTTATTTAGGAAAAGCCACTTCGTTGGAGGCGACTTAACAGCGATGATGAGGTCATTTCTGCTTTAAGGAGTGGTTTTTCGAGCAGACGATGGGCGTATTCACGGGTGAAATATCATTGGCAGAAGTGTTTGCTTTTGCAGGGAATCTGTGTGGAGAGAAATTGGTGATCTCACCAAATTTGGTTGCCGCACGATCATGCCTTCTCTGCAATTGTATGAATTTTAAGACCGCCACGCCCGCCGCCAGAAATATTTGGGCCCCTGACAACTGGGTACGTGTGGGCCCCTCTGGGCTCTGCCTCGTGCCTGATGCGTGGCTGACGAGGCCCCCCTTCCGTTGGGGCCCCGGACTAGAGTCTTGTTTGTCCCCCCCTGGCGGCGGCCCTGAGACCGCCCCTCGTATATCACCTTTTCAGTGAGGCTTATGTATATGGCGAATGTCTCGTATGTTTTGATACCATTGCTGCATTTCTGGTTTTTGATCAATGTCAATTATTGAATGATTGCACTTTGAGTGTTGATAGAACGTCCACACCCAAGTAGTTTCTGTGGAAATGTGCCTTCACAAAGATGCAGTAGACACAGGAACACTGAAAACAGCACGGAGTATTGTAAAGATTGTAGGCTAAAAGTTCAATGTGGTCCACAATACACATCATTAAAAGATCTTAAGTTTTTCCTGTGATTTTAAGTCAGTCCACTCGCTGAAAATTCATTCATCAAAATTCCTGGAACTTGAGCTTTTCTTTGTAGAAAGGCATGTAGCTTTTGTAGTTCTGCTATTCCGCTCTGTCAAAATGGCTACATGTTTAAAAGCCAACTGGCTACTACGAAGCCACCTTGGAATATTTAGTAGCATTTGTCTAACAGGCTACCGGTTGTTGAGCCCTTAATAAATGCCAGTTTTCCGTTTTATTAATTCTACTAATGTTCAATCAAAATCTGTATCTTCTTGAGGGTTTTTAATGAAAAAACTTCCCTACTAACTATAAATTTGGATAAGATGTATGTATGTCGGACTGATACCGAGATTAAACTTTAAAGACCACCTCTTTCACTCTTAAGTACTATTTTGCAATTAAAAACTGAGGCTTTTCAAAACAATCCATGTTTTTTCCTCTTTTTTAAATACTTAACTAATTTATTTTTCATTCAAAGATTCTTTTGTCCATAAGAATCATGCTTTTTTCCCCCCCTTACATCTCTTATGAGGAACTTTCAGGATACTGATAAAATATAAGAAGGAATTATCGTGTCAAGTGTGGAATTAAATTGGGTGGTTAAATAGGCCACACTTTAATACCGCTTTTCCTTCAATGGTGATAGAAGTTTGTATAATCACAATCTTTCATGTTTATCTTATTAGTTGGATTGTTGAATTGTCCACTTTTCTTATTAACATATTTTCCTAAACAGCAATCGAAGATCATGTAGAGACGACGGCGGCGGATGTAACACCAACGGCCGATCTGTCGACAGTTTCTGGTGCCACGGTGGAGGACGCAGCCAACGTGACGGATGCGACGACGGGTAACGACACGGTGGACATGGAAACGGCAGACGCCAACGTCACGACTACGTCACCGGACGGCAACGACACTCTGTTGGCGACGACGGAAGCAGGCGGAGGTGATCCGTGCACCTACGTTATCGAAACGAACCAATTGCAGGCCTTCTACGAGGGCCGCTTTATCGCCGACAGTCCGATGGAAATCCCCGATGGTGACTTCATCCGCCTGCGCTGCGCCAATATCAACAACTTCAAGTTCGAAGGCAGTAACATGCTTACTTGCAAGAACGGCAAATTCGACCAACCGAAGCCCAAGTGCATCAGTCTTTCGGCCAATAGCCGTGAGTAGGCTTTGTTTAATACCTCTTTCCATAGGTTAAGATAGAAATGGAGAGGAAAAGTATCCTCGACACGGGAATGGTTTTACCACCCACGTCATTGGTTTTGACTTTGTAATGAGACTAATCGTTGAAAATGATCGTCTAAGAGAATTTTATTTTCATGTCAGATCAAATGAAAGATGAAAAAACAGAAAAGAAAGTTCCTCAGATCACTGGTTCGATCCCAGGTTGTGGAAATTTCTTTACTGTTTTTCCTTCACTAAAAAACTGTGTGAAAATATTATAGATAGACCTTTGAGGACCAAAATCAATATGCCAGGACATCGTTTCTACTAAATTAGATTCACATTGCTATCTAGATAAACAGATAGATTTTTTTTTTTTACCTCATTTTATTAGGACAAACAGCTCCACCGTTTTGGATTTCGGCTACTCCACCTCAACACCCCCGAATAACCGAAGAAGGCATTCTCGTGCTGCGCAAGCACTCATCTCTGCGGATTACGTGTCTATGGTACGAGCGAGAGCCCATAATGGAGGTCGAGGGACCTGTCAAACCTGTCAAAAAAGGTAAAGCTGTTTGTTTTTACTTTGAATAAATAATTCAGAGCTCTGCCTCTTTATTTTAAAATACCTTTCAATAATTTTATAGAGATTCATTGCTAAATAGTCGTATACTTTCTATAATTTTTTTCTTCAGAGGAATTTAAATACGGTTCCTTGAACGGTTGGTCGCTCGTGTTTGATCCGATCCGTTTCGTGACGGTGTTCAATTACTCGTGTTCAGTTCCCGATTCCGATCCGAAACTAACTCATAAGTTGACGCTGAAAATTGCAGGTAAGGATTGTGTTTGTTTAAGAATCAAATTAATAAAAGAGAAATTACTTACATTGAGCTCGGAAGGAAATGTTTCATCCAGAGAGAGAGAGAGAGAGAGAGAGAGAGAGAGGGGGAGGGTGAAATAAACGATTAAGCTTGTAAATTTGCAATTTTTCTCCACGGCAATACGAATAGGCGTTGCACCAGTTATTTGCCTGCAATTATTTGTCTTAGAAAGTGAACAGTTCCTTTGACGTCCGTTGTCATTTTACTTCTGTTCGGAACGATGCAGTCTGGAAGGAGATATTTCCCAGACATTTGCCATCCCCTAAACGACCAACAGATTAATAAAACTTATCTGTCCGTAAGATTCTTTTCCACTTGGGCTACTTACACCATGTCATTCGGCGCCCAAAATTTGTTGCGGTGATCACTGGCCTTTTGAACAGTTGCACGACCATGATAACCCATATAGGCCGACCAGGTGTGCTAGAGTAGACATTAGTCCCAATACTGTCACAGAACGTTTGTGTAACTTGAGACGACGGTAAAGTGCATCATTCTTTTCAGAATTCTTTTGACCCGTTTTATAAATTTTTGTGGCTTACTGGCTTTTTCTTTCGGCAGATGGAACCTCGTTCGTGTTCTATTTGCATATGACGTCACGTCACGATCACTCGACTTCGGAAGCTTCAGAAAGAGTGCTCTTGTGGCATCCTGTTATTCCACGTAGGAAATCTGTAGGGTTGGGCGTGTTATCTTTCATTCCTACCTTTGCAATTATTTTGAAAGCGTAGGACCTGTCGATTTGTCCGAATTTTAATGTCAGGTCAGCGTACATGCTATGGTAAAGTTCATACAAGGTTACAAACAAAAAAAATGTTTCAGTGAGATTTGAAGAACCAAAGCCGCGGACCTTAAAGGGACGCTTTCATGTCTTCGAGATCAAGCAAGGATTCGTCGAAAAAGAATAGATTGCTTTTGGGGGCGAATGTCAGCAGCAAGAACCATTCCCTCCGTGCTGAATTCCCGTTTTCCCCATTTGAGAGAGGAGGGTTAAGACGAGGCGTATTCACAAAACTGAATAAAAGTGTGAATTAACTTGTAATTTACAAGGGGTCTGCACGGACATGTCATCACGGATTTGGTTGAAATTTTAGGAGGTCAATCTACAACATTAATCTACCTTCTGTGTAAAACTTTTTTCATCTCGAAAACGTTTACGTTACTACATTCTTCAAATTCTTATATCATATTGCATTTTAATTTATTACATTCTCCATGTTGTCTTTTGACCATCGTCTTCTTTCCTGAGATCAAAAATTTTATGTTATTGTTTTGACTACCATCATTTCTACAAGACCTTACTAACAAACTACTGCATCAGCATGATTGGTGACTGTTAACAACATACTTTTATTATTCTAATTTTTATAATTTGCATTTTATTTATTCGTTTTTTTACATTAAAAGAAAGAAAATACCATGATACTAATTATACACTAAAAATAAGATTTAAGATTTTTCTTTCCTTGAGGAAAACTGATTTCTCTGGTTCCTTTGCAGATGTTTGCGTATTGAATGAGAAGAACTTGGCCAACTCGCATGGCGTCCGGGTGGTCCCGTCTACCAGACGCTTCATTTTCACGGAAGGAGACGAGGCCCGGGTTCAGTGCCTGGAATTCAGTGATCAAACTCGGGCCTTTAAGAAGATGACTTGCTCGGGCAACGGTCGATGGGCATACGGTCCTCTCGAAGATTGCGATTCCTAACAGCGCTCAAAGCGACTCTTTATTTGCCACTTTTTAATTACTTTTTACACATTTTCATAGAGATCACTGAATTATAGAAGTTTAAAAAGACTTCTGGCAAAATAAAAATACATTTTACATTCACTTTACAATAATTTAAACGGATTGTTAAGTTAAATATAATGATTTTATGACGCTTGTTAAGTTAAATGTAATGTTTTTTTTTTTTTTTTAGTCCAATAAAGATTCTTAATGTCTTTTTTTAAGTTAGTTACATAGAATAATTTCTTTCACCCTAAATGTTACCCAGACATTACTATTTCATTAAATAAAACTTGCTAGCTCTATTCAAAACGTTTCGACGAAATAGAATGAAAAGTGAATTGATTGTTTGTACGACGAAACAACACCGATTTCATTTTAAATTGAAGTCAAAAAAGGAGGGGGCTCAATTATGCATTATAGAAGGAAGATATAAAAGATAGGGACTAACTGGTACTATGCAAATCCAACCATGGAAATGATTCTAAAGATTTGACAGTTGAAAATTCAAACAACACACAACATTATGGAAATTTCAGGGAAAAAAATTAAAAAAAAAAAAAAAAAAAAAGAAGAGCCTGTCTGTCCGTCCGTCCGTGAACACGATATCTTTGAAAAGATTGGAATTATTCGTCTATAGTAGTTTTCTTTTAAAATTGTCAGCTCAAGGTTATGCAATCGCGCGCGTAACCATAGCAGTCATCATCTTTTTAGAGGCTATCGAAATAAATGAATAAAACCACAATTAACCTGCTTTCTGATTATGAAAAAAAATCTTAGTAAATGTATATTTTCGGATATTTCAATGCTCTAAATATCGGCAAACACTGTACGATTCAAAGTGGCAGTATTTTTATCTTTAAAAAAACGGAACCCAACGTGGAGGCCAGAAGAGGAAGCGTGTGACCTTCAGCCGCCAATTTTAAAGAAAACTACTATAAGCGACAGCTGAGGACTACGTCTTGTCGTGTTCGAAAATCTACCAGATCGCACGACTGTGGAGGTTGCGACGACCCAAAAAGTCTCCAGGGACAGAAAACGGTCAAAAATTTTTTTGATTTACCTTGAGTCAGATTAAAAATTAATAAACTTTTGTTGAAAAACAATGGTCAACTAGGCAAATATTAAATACGAGAATTGTTCAATAGAAACACGTTTGGGTTGCGCAGCTGCATTCTGATTACTAAAAATGGCTGTTTTTTGTATTCACACCAGATTAAAACACAGATATTGAAAACACTATCAGTTTACCCTTAGATTTCACTACTCCAATGGAAAATGTAGACATTTGAGAAATGGGATAGTTCCACGCTTCTCAAACTGTGGTACGCGTAACACTGGTGGTACTTCAAGCCATGCCAAGTGGTACTCGTGTGGAACTTTTTTCTTCAAAACAACACGGACGTTAATTAACGATTCATTGACAGTGGTGCTTCAGTTTACCAGTCAACTCACGGAGTGGTACTGGTTTAAAAAAGTTTGAGAACCAAGGGGATAGTTGATGGGTGTAACCCTGGTGTTTTCGAAAGAGTTTGGCAGTCAATGAGGAAAACATTAAATTAATGCATCCTAGATAGTGGTGGTCATTTTTAACAGTTTTTTTTAGATTATAAGATTAAAATAATTGATCTGGATAAAGCAATACGTTGTGAAAAATCCTTTATTCACCTACGCGTTTCGGCTAGATAGCCATCGACAGGGTGTTTGAACAGAAATGAGACACAGATGGAAAAAGGAAAGGAAAATATGAGAAATTAAGATGACGTCAAATGGGAAAGAACCAACCCATATGGTGTAAAAAAAGAGGTAGGGGAGGGTAATAAACAACTAGGTTGGAGGGTCAATGAAACTAAACATGAGCGGGGGGGGGGGGGGGCGGCCGGGCGGGAAGCCGAGGAGCGAAAAGAAAAGGAAGAAGAGTGAAATGGAAAATATTTTGGTAAGTAAAATAAAGTTTATTTAAGATATAAGAAGAAAGAATCAGGTACATGAAAGAGATATAAATAATAAAGGCTTATGAAGTAAATGATAGACGTAAAATAAGGTGACATAAGAGTGACAAAGTAATAGTGCAGTTAAAAATAACTAGATGTAGATGATATATTAAGTAAATCTCATGCTTCCATTAATTATAATCATATATCCTATAAGAAAGTAGAAAATTTATACATCTAGTTATTTTTAACTTCATTATTACTTTGTCACTTTAATGTTACCTTATTTTACATCCGTACCATTTACTTCATAAGCCTGTATTATTTACTAGTTGTTACCCGCGGCTTCGCCCGCCCGCGCCATCTGTTGAGGGGAATTACAAAGCAAAAGCAGATAATTTTAAATGAAAA
>JAHWFO010047825.1:4914145-4999264 GCA_023313115.1 Rhysida immarginata | reverse complement strand
TTTATTTCATACAACAAATTGATCACATACGAGAAATTAAATTTTTATTAAGTAAAAGTTAAACAACAACATAAATATGAGGGTGTAGGACTTTCAATTCAATCTGATTGCATGGCTTATACAATGTCTTCCGACGGTTCAAGCACAGGGCTTCAAGCCGCCCCTGATGATCTTACGCGGCACGTTTGTTGTATTTCTTTTATAGTTATTAATCATATAGTATTTATGTTATTGTTTAGTTTTTACACTCTAGTAGCTCTAGTAATATTTAACTTTTATTTAATAAAAATTTAATTTCCTGTATTAAAATTGTGTAATACTTTTATAATTATTAAGTATATTCTGAACATGTAGACTACTGAAGCAGTTAGGGGCTTTTATCCTACCCTCGACAACATTTTGGTTTCTGCCCCCCCCCCCTCTGCCTTTCGTATTATTTCCTTTATTATCAGATTATTGTTTGTTGATTATTACATGCAAAAGTTGTATTTAAATAAACATTTTAACAGTAACGCCATTTGTTAAAAGTTTTTTTTCGACCATTTATTTATTATGTTGTTATGAATATGTGCATATGCCAGTCTGCGAACAGGTGACGTGAAATTTTGTGTTAAACTGAGGAAATCGACCACAGGATATTAAATGTTTCGGCAAGCTTATTATTTATGTTATTATTTAATTTTTACTTAATAAAAAGATAATTTCCTGTATGTGCTCAATTAATTTTCTACAGTTATTAATTTCATTCTGAAAATGAAAGATACTGAAGCGGTATAAATAGTTTGGGGCATATCTCGTCAACAAGATTAGATTTATTGTGGCTACTATATCACATTGCTTACAAAAGCTGTATATAGATACGGAGTTTTAACAGTAACGGTATTTATTGTTTACCTTTCAAGTAAATAAATTAGTAACAAAAATTATTTTCGTTAATGAATTTTATGAAAGTTTTTTCGACCATTTATTTATTTTTCGACGAATTGACCGCCCGACCAACTGACAGGTCGACGAATTGACATTCGACTAATTGACCTCCGACAAATTGACCGCCCGACCAACTGACACTCTCAACGAAATGACGCTCGACGAATTGACCTTCGACGAACTAACCGCGCGACCAACTGACACTCTCAACGAATTGACGCTCGACGAATTGACGCCGACGAACTGACGCTCGACGAATTGACCCTCGACGAACTGACCTGATACCACTGTAGACGCTATGCTATAATTATACAGACAAAATGTGCTGTTATTCTATCATTTATGGAGATTTGTTTCATGTTTATGGTGACAATTGTTAAAACTTGGATTCGCACAGAAGAGTATTACTATGGACAAACTTGGCCAAAAGTCGACATTTTGACATCTACTGTTTAGTACCAAAAGTTATTTTTATGTTGAGTTAAACAACCATAGAGTCATAAACACGCACTTGAGACTTCCCACTTCGCAGTCGCAATCAAGTACGGCTAGTTGCTCCAGAATTAATGTATTGTCAAATGTACGTTCACTGTGTTCGTCACTGGAATTAAAGCCTACGATAAATATGGAAGGTGTGTATTATGTTTAATTTTCATTTTGTCATTCACATGGTTAAATAGCTGTAATTTCATATTTGCATTTAAAAATAGTACTTATTTGTAGTTGGACTTATCAAACAGAAAGCTTTTTCTTTAAGTGTCAAGCTTTGTCGGGCAAAAGTAATGATAGCAATGCAAAGTTTCGATGTTATATGACACGTTTACCAAAAAAAATCTTGCGCATGTTTGCGCCCCTTTTTTTTCCAAAGACAAATAAAACAGAATTAAGGTGATACTTGAAGCTATACGTAGTGGACATTTGATTGATGTTGCGAAATTTTCAGCGTATTCAACTGAGAGTGCAGAGCTATAAGTGAAATTATACAACTGGCACCCTATGATACCAACAGTTCACAAAATATTGATTCACGGGCCAACTGTGATTTCTGAAGCTATATTACCAATTGGTTACTTTTCAGAGGAAGCTGCAGAAGCCCGTAATAAGCATTTCCGTTCGTACAGGTTGAACTTTGCAAGAAAATTCTCTCGAGAAGGCTGCAATAGGGATATCGTAAACAGGCTTTTGCTCACCTCGAATCCTCTGCTGAGTAGCCTTAGACCCAAGTCAAAGAAAAGTAGCAAACCATTTTGCAGTGAAACTTTGGAACTTTTTACTACCGAATCACATTCCGTGCCAACAGAAGCAAGTGTTGAGAAGACAAAAGACACTACCGAAGCAGAAAAAGCAAGTGACGACTCGGAAGAAGTGACCGAGTCAGAAGAAGATGTAGACGAATCCGACTAAAAATAATTTTTGACATAAACAAATGAGTTAATTTTTTATAGCTTGTGTTCTTTTTTTTTTGTATGTACCATCATTTAATTTGTTCTCTCTCTGCTTTTGTATGCGATTTTTCTTTTGTCAATTTCAGGTTTTGATTACTTTTATATTTTTATTGCATCATCATTGATCTAACTCATGCATAATGTTTTATCACGCGTATTACTCAGAGTGCTTTAAATCATTTTTATAATAATGACAATAATAAATGTTTAATCAATTCAACTGTACTTCTTTTCATTTGAAAATTGTGTTTTCAGTTAATTTCCATCGTAAAAATACTGTCATGATTTTTTGGCCAGAAATTTGACTTAAATACTCCTCTGTGCGTCGTAGCACTTACCATTCCGTTCTTCATGGCTGCTAAAATGCCCTCAAAAACTGAATCGTTTTGGGAGGGCCACCTAGTAGCCCTTTCCGATGCAGGTTACTCTTATTCCAGAATAATAAAATAATGTAAGGGAAAAGATTCCATTATTTTACAAGAATGATATAAAAGAGTTATCAAACGCAGAAGACAAATGGATCTAAACAATCAACAGTGCAGCGCTGCTGAACGAAAAGCGTAGCCCCACCACCACCATTCTTCCGTACTAAGGCTAACATTCGAACAGGGAAGAGTCTACTTCTTAAGGAAAAACCGCCAATACAACGGGCCAGTGAAGCAAGATTAGAGCCTCCGTTGCATCGGTAAACCGTATTATTCGTCAAGATTTGAAATTAGAACGCCGTCATAAGGTGCGAGTTCATGCTCTGTTGCCAGGACACATTGCAGAGACGCGAACCAACAGCAGAAAACCGTATGAGCGCTATTTGGCAGACGACAGAGGAAAAACATAATCAATTACCTTGGATGAGGCTTGGGTCTATTTATCGAGAGGTGAAAGGACACGGGCAATTTCTTTATCGACAACAGGATGATACGACTCGATCTGACTGGGTGCGTCAATGCAGGGAGAGCTATCCGAAACGATTCATGGTGGTTGCTGGATACAACTACAATGGACATCTGACCATCAAAAAGGTAGGATCTAAAGCAAAGGCAAATGCTGCATACTTTCAGGAAAAGGTCTTGAAACAAATCTATCGTAACGAAAGACGTGTATATTCACCAGGACAAGGCATCCAGCCACACTGCTAAATCGACTGTCCAGCACTGTGCTCGAATGAAGGTGATCCCATTCTCAGACATCTTTGCCAAGTCACCTTTCTATGGCACATCCTACCTTTCCCATGGATTTTTGTGGATTCTATCTCCTTTTAAGAACTCTTCATATAAGGGGTCCGAGAACACTTTCTGGATTATGGAAAGCCTGTCAAGAGGAATGGAACAGAATTGTTCTCCGTAGAAGCCTCTTACAGTGGAAATTAAGATTTCGAGCGATATCTAGAAGAAAGGGCCATCATCTAGAGCACAATAGATGGTGGAGAAATGGGTTCCAGTAAGTGCAATACTCCCTCCGTAAAACATTTATGATTGCCTTCGTGCTATACTCCCCATTTGAATTTTTATAAATATCATGTGAAATGCTCTCCGATTTAGCCTCTAATGCGGCTATCACTCGGACCTTGATCTAAAGACACCCTTGAGATGCACGTATCCCATAGCACGTTCATCCCAAAGATGCTCGATAGAATTCACACTCAAGGCAAACCAATCAAAAATTTTACACCCGCGTCCCCAAATCAGTATGGCATGGGGCATTATCCTGTCGCATATTGTTCAGGAGCTTTGTTCTGCTGAAACAATGTCCTCTCCGAAGTACTGCCATAATACCTGAAGAGCGTAACTGTCTAGAATTCGTGGTTTTATCGATGCGACCAACGGATCCAACCCAAACCATGAAAAACAATTCCATATCATGACACAATTCCACGAAAGGAACTATTTTATAGCAACGAGCATCAGAATTTTTTTTTAGAACTATTTTATAGGAACTATTTTTGACAAGTTTGCCCACATGATTTTTTTTTCCTCTCTCGGCTCTCTTTACACCATTTCAATCGGCATTCGGCATTCGGCATTTGTTAAGGTGGTCATTGTAACAGCTGTGAACAGCTGCAAGACCATGGTATCTCATATCGCAATGCAAAAAATATGACATTCCAATTGAATACTCTCGCAGGTTTGAGTGAATTAAAAGAAAGGCGAAATGCTGTTTATGCCTAATCCTTTCAGTCAGTTTTGATGGTTTGCCTGGACGTTTTGTTGACAGATTAAGCCCATTTCCAATTAAATTTGCAAATGATGTCCCGCAAAGAATGCTTGCTCATGTGGCATCCAACTATCAATCCACGCTGAAAGTCTATTCATTCCGCTGAAAATGCGCAACTTCGAACCAAAGGAAGACAAACGGAGTTCCTCCTCCAATAAAAATGAACCATCGCTGTATTTGCATTCTAGTTAAACTCTTTGGAAATTACCCATTCATTGTTGAAAACAAAGCAACTGACTTGTGAGTAATAGAAATGTTCATTCAAATGGTTTAAAAGACTCCGAAGACAGAGATTAAAAGACATTTTGTCTGAAATTTCTGAAAATGATGAAAATGGTTTGTCTGAAAAGGAAAAAGAAATTCTCTGGTCTACTTTCCTATTGTCTATTAACATAATAATAAGGAATTTTCGTCCCATTTTATTTCTTCGGAATGCTGTACAATCAATAAATATAATAAATTAAAAGCGAACTATGTACTTACTGTCTTGGAAAGATTGATGCCAAAGTCAGCCATGTTCTTGAAGATTCCTGGAATATCTGCACGCACGGTGATGTCATGTCCCTCGAGCTTTACTCCTCTTTGGACGGTCCACGTGAAAATCCCTGCGCACGCGATCGACTTTTGTCTGAGTCCCGAGTTCATGGCGATGTCCTCACTATTATGGAACCAGTGGGTGTAAACGTACGTCGCTTTCATGGAACTCTTCATTGGCTTTCCATATTGCATTGCGCCAAAACCCACAGTTATGTCCTTTCTTTAGTAAAAAAACAAACAAACAGAAATTCAATTTAATATTAAATGCTTCATTTATTTCAGTGAACTATTATAATAAATAAGAAGAATAATTCCTCTATCTTTACGTTTTGAATGATGGAATCGTGCTATTTTCTTTTTGAAATGCTGCCTTGTTCTCTTGAAATTGGAAAACCATCTTTTCAATATATTGGCGAATAGCACTGTCGAGATCGTATATGGTGCTCGTGTTGTCATTGTTCGCTTTGAAGAGGAAAAAGAGGCATGCAAATGAACAGTCAAATAGGATGAAAATCAAATGGCCTAAGGCAAACGAACTCTACTCAATTTCATACATGAAAAATACTAATCATGTATCTCGCGGTTTTGGGCCCAGATTTAAATTTTGTATATTTTCAAGACCGATTTATAGAATTTAAACATTCATTATTTGTACACTGCTCAAAACAATTAAAGGAACACTTGTAGAGGGCGTAAATAATACTTTTTAGCAATTTCATCTTCTGCAACATGAAACCTACTATCTCCCTCATAGGAAATGGTTGAAACCAACACATTTTGCTGCCAGATGTTCTGAGAAATTTGTATAGCAATATAATCCCCCGGAAAACAAAGTGGTTACATGCCAGTACACTCTTTGCTTGGAGATAACAGTCGAACATTACAAGGTGCACGCATTCCCGGAACGTTGTTGTTAGTGCTCTGACATGCCACGAAAGCATCTTGAAGCAGTAGAAGCTGCGATAGCCGTAACATTGCTCCAAACGGGTCAATCATTTCGGACTGTGGCAAATGCCCTCAATGTGTCTTCTTCCGTCATTTTCCGACTGTGGATACGATTCCAGGTGACTGGCCAGTACACACGAAGAGCTGGGCAGGGTCGCCGACGCTCAACAACCGTCAATCAAGATCGTTATGTGCGGACTTGTGCCCTGCGCTGAAGAACCTCAACGGCCAGAGACCTGAGAAATGACCTGCAGATGTCAACTGGGATAGCTGTTTCAGATCAAACAATTCGGAACAGATTATGTGAAGTTGGCTTGAGAGCCAGACGACCAAATCGAGTGCCTAGGCTAAAGGCGCGTTCCCATAGCTCGCTTGGAGCGTGAAGCTTGAAGCTTTGAGCGTTTTGCTTCAAGCTATGGGAACGCACCTTAGCCCGCCAGCACATATAGGCGCGACTAGAGTTTGCACATCAACATGTCACCTGGCAGCTTCGCCACTGGCGTTCTGTTCTATTCAAAGACGAGTCAAAATTCCGCCTGACCCGCTGTGATGGCCGTCTACGTGTCTGGAGACGACGTGGTGAGCGAAACACTGACGCAATAGTTTGTGAGACTGACCGAATGGGATGTTGTTCCATTATGGTTTGGGCTGGCATCTCAATAGACCATCGAACGGATCTTATGGTCGTCCGAGGGCGAATGACCGCTGACGTTTACATTCGTGACATTCTGGAAGAACATGTGATTGTTGATGCACATGGCATGGGGCCTGGATTCCTTCTGATGCAGGATAATGCTCGTCAGAGACTTCCTACGGATGCATGGCATTCAGACCATGAGGTGGCCTGCAATGAGTCCAGACCTAAATCCCCTTGAACATCTTTAGGACATGCTTGACAGGCGAATTCGACACCGCCCTTCAGCTCCAGAAACACTGCAACAGCTCATCCAGGCACTTACTGAGGAGTGGGATCGGCTTCCCCAAGATCACATCCGTCGACTGATACGGAGCATGCCTCGAAGGTGCATGGAGGTTACTGCAGTCGATGGTAGGCATACACATTACTGAGTGGTGCAAAAACTGATCCCTGGAAGAAACAGGGCATTCTCCTAACAACGTCCAAAGGACATTTCACTTTGTTTTAGGCAGGGGTTCTACAGTTTCCTTTTTTTTCTTTATGTTTCTTCACCAGTTGTTTCAATAATGCATTCTATTGTTAAATAAACCGTCTTTTAATGATCACATACAGCGATTTTGTCCATATTAGTCATAGTTGCTTCTGCACGCTGCTTAATAAAAGTGTTCCTTTAAATGTTTTGAGCAGTGTATATTAGATCTTTCTATTTTCTTTTAATTATATGATTTATGCGGGGAAAAGATTTTTCATATCTAAGAGCTCATAATAATTATTTTTTAATTATACAAAGTGTAAATTATCTCCTTCAAAAAAAAACTACACTTCGATGTAAACGAAATTCAGGCGATAAAAGTGATAGAAGACACTTGGGGTCGCAAATCGCAAGCAATGCCGTAAATTGAACTTCAAACTAAGCTGAATGGCGTGGCGCTGCGTAGCACGAGCCAAATTTGGGCGACTGTGTTCGCGCGGCGCGGACCGCCAAAAGCTAATTGAACTACCAGTATTTGTTCATTTCCTCGATGCTTTTTGATGAAAAACATGATAAATGCTATCGCTATTAAACAAGATTGGTACTGCTCGTGCTACGGACTCCGGCGCGAGAGCAGATTACGTTACGTTGGAGTGGAAGGCGGACCTCTTCGGGATGAAAATAATGGTAGGGGAGCGGGGAAACCAGCCGGGCCGCGCCGCGCGAACACAGTCGCCCAAATTTGGCTCGTGCCATGCCATTCAGCTTAATTTGAGGTTCAATTTACGCCGTTGCTTGCAATTTGCGACCCCAAGTGTCTTATATCACTTTAATCGCCTGAATTTCGTCAACATCGTAGTGTAGTTTTTTTCAAGGAGATAATTTACACCCTGTATAATTGCACACCTAACCTAACCATCTTTCATTGTCTCCAAGCCGGCCAGGTAGCCGAGAGGGCTTAGGGCGTAGGCTTTCTAGTTCTCGAGTCCATCTGGTCCCGGACTGCGTACAGATATAACTTGTGTAAAAGGCGTAAAATGACCTTAGTAGTCGACGCCAAAATTTCTAATAAACCAACCAATAATAATCATTGTCTCCATCTTGGATTTTAACAATCTGTTTTTTCGTTTGTTGGAAACAATGAAGGATGGATTGTTGCCCGGACCCCGATGGTCAGGTGCCCTGACCTGTCTCTCGTTGGCCTAGATGCAGTGGTGTGCTGGCAAATTTTTAACCGGCTCTACGAATACTCAGTTGAACCTCGCACTTGAATAATGTATAAAAATAAAATTATTTCTAATTTTTCATGTCTTTGGAATTCAACAAACGGCTCGCAAAATATTACGAAATTAAATAACAGGCACGAAAAAACTCGCGCGAGCCGGCTCCCAGCACACCACTGCCTAGATGTAAGTAATATTGAGAGCTGCTCAAAAGCTTTTGTCTTCTCTTTTGTAACAAGGAAATCGACGAGCAAAATCCATCATAGAACTTGTGATCGAACAACTGTAGTTTTAGAACAGATAGTTATATGTTGGTTTTTCGCTAAAACTGCAGTTGTTTGCTGAAAAATTCTATGATGGTTTTCGCACTGATATGAACAATGGAAAAAAGACAAATGAACAATGATGGTGTTTTTCCATTGTTCATAGCAATGTATTTTCGCTCTTTGATTTCCTCATTGCAAAAGAAAAACAAAAAGGTCTTGAGCAGCTCTTAAGACATTACTTATCGCACTGGACCAAACAAAACTTGTCGCACTGGGCTAGCTGACTGGGCACAACCGTGACCACCGATAGAGAAGGCCTCCGCAATGAAACTGAATACATTGTTACATCATCATAGATAGTGCAAATTCAGGGCTTATTATTGGTAGAAATACGAATAATAATGCACTATCTATGTGATGCAACAATGTATTCAGTTTCATTGCGGAGGCCTTCTCTCTCGGTGGTCACGGCACAACCAACCAACAACACCTAGAAAGAAAGCCAAACAACTGAAAAGTCATACATTGTTACATCATCATTGTCACGGAATTCGAATGACATCGAGAATTCCGATGATGTCCATCGATACCGAACCTGGGTTTTCCATCAATCGAAACCGGAAGGTGGACAACAAAGCCGAAGACGTCATCAGGTGAAACACGCAGGAGGAGCCAATCAGCGGGAGCCGCGGGAGATTCGTCGTGGCGAACTGGAAAACGACGACCTAGAGAGTCGTTGTAGTGGAGCCAAAGGAGACGGATCAAAAAATGGCAGATCTGGATGCTTCTAGCCATAAAGAGAGGAAGGGAAGACGAGATTCGACCCGTTTCTACATGGGTAGCTTCCCGAGCTGCGGCAAAAAAAAAGCGGAACGACAGCGGCGGCGAGTGAGAGAGTCCCCGCCATAACGAATTTGCCGACGTGGCAAAACGGCGGCCGGCGCGAAGGAAAGCCGTATCCAGCCAGAGCTTCTGGGTCTACACGTCTCCCGACATGGACGCTGGAACAGAGAACTCTACATTTGGTGAGCGCCCATGTTCTTTTAGGCCTTAATGTGGAATTAGCGAGGCAGTGCTTTTTTGAGCTCAGATATAGCAAGCTCAACGAGGGTACAGGGACTATGGCCCTTCGGTATAGCTGCGTATCTGGAGCGGGACCTTGGTTTTACCTACGCCAAGCCAGTGTGTCTATAATTATCTTTCCTGTGGGGGATGGTGCCAGTTTTCCTTAAACCATCATTCCCAATTGTCCACGATTAGGATATGATTGCCGTTTGTGCATCGGTGTAGTTCTTTCGTCGTTTGGCGTTGTCACGGAATTCCGTTGCCAACACGAATTCCAGTGACGGAATCAAGCGTTTTCCCTCTCGGGTTTTCTATTCGTCTGAGAGGAGGAAGGAGCGACGTAAAACCCGTCGTGACGTACGTCAAGAGCATCGTCATGAGGAGAGGACGAATAGGAGCTCGAGAGGCGATTTGAAAAAGACACGACGGAGGAGATCGGAGGGGGGGAATTTCTGAAGAGACACGCTACAAGGAGCACACGAGCGAAGGACCCATGGAGAGCAGTAAACACCATTTCAAAGATTGAAAGGAAATTATCGTCCGGGAGCCTTGAGCGGGGACGCGCTGGAGCAACGGCGGCAACGACGACGAGAGACAGGGACGACGAGCAACGTGCGTCGTCAGACGCGGCGGCTGAAGCGACCTCCGCTATACCAAAGTCGTCGGTGAGGGAACCTGGTAGCCGTAGTGCCGAGCTTCTGGAGCCAGCCGGAACCACCCGTATTGCTAGGCTTCCACGACGGACCATATCGACAGGCATCATTTTTATGGTAAGTGCGAGTCTTTATGTGAGCTCGTACGCTCAGCAGTTTTGTGCCATTTTCCCGGAGCTTCGCTACTACGAACTCCGCTACTACGGCGTAGTACAAGGTTTATGGCCGTGTGGTTTAACTGCGTTCTTCAGGGACGATATGGGCTTCGTGCTCGTGCTTAGAAAACGGTAATGTTTTCTAAGTTGTGTCTTTGAAATTGACTATTTCTTATCCCGGTTCTCGTCAACCGTCTTAGGCAACGGGTTTAGTGCGAAGGAATGTTGCAATTGATTTAGTAAAATTAATGTGATAATTTGTGACATTTTTATTTGTCTTTTTAATTAGTGTTTGCCTTTCGCCAACCCGGACTGTTTTCGGAACTGTGTGCCTATCTAAATACACTTCCTGAATTTTGACTTTGAGAATTTAATTATACCGAACGTGTCTCTACTTTTTGGGTGTTCTACCGAACTGTGACATTAATTGTTTTATTTATTTTCTATTTGGACTGTGACTGTAATTAGTTATGAACTTTGAACTAAAATTTATTATTGCAGCTACGTCTTGTGTAATAATTGTTACTTAATTCATATTGGTTTTTTTTGTTGCATTTGCTCACTGTCGCAAGGCGACATCAATGATAATAGTTTATCCTATCTTTTGCCAATTGTGCGTTTGACTCATAATTTTTAGGATTAAGCATTATCACGTTGTGTTCAGTCCTTTTTAGAGGTTTATTGTATGTGTGATAGTTATTGCTTTATTTGTGCTTATTCTCTATAAGAATCAAAACCTCTCTTTTTGTAACCAGAAACGTTTTACAATTTACGTCAGGTAAAATCTTTATATTACGCCTAATGTGTTAAAATTCCCCGAGCCTAAGAGGCTTGAAAACTAATTGTATTTGTAGTAAGTTTTTGAAGATATTAGCTTACTAGTTCTGGAGTTTTTAGTTAGGCTTAAGATTTTGTTTTTCTATTCTCGTTTTTATTTTGGTTTTGATGTTATTTACAATAAATATGTATGTTTCATATTAAACGCCTTATGCTCATGAATGTTCTTTTTCCACTGCGTAATATCTCTCGCTAATACAATTTTATTCATGACAGGCGTCTTATCTTTCTGTACAAAAGAGGTAATGTGTTATGTTCAGGTTTATTACCAGGGTACGACGCAGATTCCCGTGCTCGTATTATTATTGTGCATCAGTGTAACGCTAGAGTTGGAGGTGCGTTTAATTGTGTATTACTTTAGTGCCCATAAGTGTGAATTATTTTCGTGTGCGTTATTGTACGAAAGTGTTGGGTTAATGGCGTAGCTAAAGTTACTTGAATTTTATGTGTATTAAAATTTACGTATAAGACCTTGGAATTATAAGACGTTAATTTGAACTGCGGAACATTGAACTTGAAACTGTAACTATGAGCAACGTACATTTAGTTACGGTTTCTTATGCGTATTTAAAATATCAAGCCTTTGAACTTTGATGGTTAATGATAAGCTTGATTATGTATTCAGAATTATGTGCAACATAATGAATATTATTAGTAGCATTGATAATTGCTAATTTGTTTGTGCTATTGATAATTGCTACTTACCTCATAGCTTTTAATAATTATTGGAGTTGTATTGGTTCAAGTGAGCCTAATTGTTTACTCGATATTTGATATACCGCTTGGTTTATTTATGGCATTGAGTTTATTACGTAAGTTATTGTTGCTAAGGATTGTAGCCAGTTACTGCATATTTTTGATACTCCTAATTAAGTTGGTATTTCAACTTAGAACATAAGCTTCATTCAGTTGCTATTTTTATTTGTGTATCCCATTTAAGCTTTAGGCTTAACCTTTGCCATTCATTTACTTATTCATTTTTGACTTGTTATTGTGTTTAATAAATTTACATTCATCTATTTACGCCTTCTGTCAATGTGGTTTTCCTTTCCACTACGCATTACTCATTGCTCATATTTACACGTTACAATCATAAATCGACCAAATTTAGGGTTTATTATTGGTAGAAATACGGTTAACAATGGTCGAAATATGATGACGTATGGCATTTAAGTTGTTTGGCTTTCTTTCTAGGAGGTGTTGGTTGAGCCAACGCCACCTAAAAAACAAAGCCTGATTACTGCGTCATCAAACCAGGGTAGTCAATCCAATCTTCATTGTTTAAAACAAACGAAAAAACACTTGTTGTAATCAGTGTTTTTTCGTTTGTTGAAACGATGAAATTTGGATTGTCAGCCCTCGTTTGATGACGCAGTCAGCAAGCAGTGAGCAGGCCTTCACCACCTAGACATAAGGCCTGATAACGGAAACGTCATACATTGTTACATCTTCATTAGTCGACCATTGTTGATCCTATTTCTACCAGTAATAAACTATTAAGGAATGACATAACCAGGTACCGAAAGGTTAAACTAAACCATTCGCGGGACCATATTTTTAACCACCCTATGTTAACATGGTAAGTTTCTAATGAACCATAATGATACCATTAAGCCACGTACCTTTGAACCAACTTGGATTATCATTAATTTTATCTTGTATTCATTTTTGACACATCATTCCAAGTTGTTTGATATATTACATGCCATATCTTTTCATTGAAAATTTTTGAGGGTGTCATAAGGGTACCATTTGAGCACGTGCCATTGTTTCGATTACAACCATTTTCAAAATGGTTCCTTCCCGGTATCATATTTATCAATTGGCGAAAATAGTAATTTATATCCGCTTCTATCTCGCTATTACGATTTTGAAAATTGCTTGGGAGAAAATAGAGGTACCATTTGTGCACGTGCCAATGAATCGATTTAGATAATATTTGTGACTGGTTCGTGCCATGAACCATATTCATCGACTGACGAAAACAGATTTTGAAAATCCTTCATTATTGAAAATACATAGCCTCGGAGGAGTTAGTTACGGACGGACGGACGGACAGACAGACAGACAGACAGAAACGTTTCCTCACACTGAAAGCCCTAAATTTGGTCGAATAGTGATGATGTAACAATGAATTACGTTTCCGTTATCAGGCCTTCTGTCTAGAAGGTGTTGGCACAGGCAACCAGGAAAATCTACTAACGGAACTTGCCACCCTTAACGTTATGTTTTGATTTGAACATCTAGCAAAACAACGAATCAATACTATGACGTAACCAATCGAAACTATTACGTCACATTACAGCGCCATCTCAGGTTCCCCAATGAAACACTCAACAGCCCGCATTACATGCAAATTTGGTAAATTGATGGTCTCTGGTAGAGGAGTACTGGCCAGCCAGACCTTACCTCCCCAGATTTTTTTTTGTGGGGTTACCGTTTATAAAGAAACAACTAGCGAAAACATGATGCAACGAATAAGGGATGCTTGCGCCACAATTACACCAGACATGCTTTTGAGATGTGTACAGGCATTTGAAGCACGAATCAACAAGTGCAATTGAATGGTGAGACGCGAGGGGACTCGCCTAAAACAAGCACCCTGAGGGATCAGAAACGAGCACTTGATATGTTGTTGAAAAATATTGTTGAAAAACAGGTATTGTAATTTTTTTTCAATCCAAGCTTCATTTCTCGAAAATTACAAAAAAACTTATTTAGTGCGATTACAGCGCCATCTATCACGAACCAAAAAATTGTTTCAGACAAAATAGAATTAACACTTACTCCCCTAGTCTAAATTAAAGTGCAAATAATTACAACACATAGATCTTCTTTTCGGCGCGCTTTCTATTTAATAAATTAGAGATTATATTAGTGATATAGAGAGTAAAACATATTCACCTTTACTTTCAGTTTCCTTTCTAGATATGCCGGCAATCTAATGAGGGGGAAAAATACCCATATAAACCCACAAGCGAAATGAGTGACAGCAATTGATAATAATAATTCATCATCCGTTACTTTTATGACCATAATACTGATTAATATCTTCAGAGTTTAAAGATAAAATTTCTTACTTTAGGAAACAGGAGTGAAAGGAAGACTAAATATCGTAACCATTTCCAGAATGAAACCATTCCCCAGCAATACGAAGAATGAGCTACGAACTGGGGAAATCAGAAAGGATCTTCTGTAAAAAAAATGAATCTTTTAAAAGTAGTAATACTCTTTTATTACCCGTTATAATTATTCTTTAAACTATATTATTATTATTATTATTATTATTACATAGTCTATATTGAGATTTAAAAAAAATTATCAATTAGGGATCGAGATGAAGACTAACACATTATTACGCATTCACATATTGATTGAAAAATTGGAGGTTTCGAGCAAACTCAATAATGAACTGTAAACTGAAAGAACAAAATACTTGTACTATCACATACCTTAATCTTGTCTAACGGGAATTAAAAAGAACAGATCCGGAATGCAAGTCTTTATATCAACAGTTTATTACGTTTCAGGACAACAAGAGAATTCGCAAAAGGAATTCTTTTTGGCTTTTTTCCCTCCTCCTGACATCTGAACTTGGAATCAACCTGATCACCAAGCAAAGTGTAATTTGATTTCTTTTCTTTTCTTTTTTTTTTTCTTCCTGAATTACAATCAACGAGACATGAATTGAAATCGTGACATACAACATGCATTTCCAAATTATTCCTTGCTACTATGTGCATGAAAATAATGGAGAGTACAAAGGGGCATTATAGTGTTTGATTCGATGATCTGGTCTCTCATTTTTTAGAAGAATCGAAATAGTTATGAAATAGTATTGTTAGGTTTTTTTGATGTAAAGTAGAAGTGTCTAATCTAATTTAAAGAACAATGTTTTGACGTTCGACATTGTACAAATAGTAGCTGGCATTTGCTCCATCATAAATAACACCTCTCTCTGGACATAAAATGCAGAGGCAATAAGATTAACTTGGAATTAATAAAGACACATAGGAATTTATTTCTTATTATAATTATTTAAAATAAAATGAATAACGGCATACAATTAGGAATACTTATAATTTTATACCTATATCCAAACCTGGTAGTGATTATCATCTATAATGTTATTTGTAAATGATTATATAAAATGTATATTCAGAATTTAATTTTAAATTTATGATGATGATGATGACGACCACTGAAATTAATTATTTATCGCGAAGGACTCGCCACGATTTTTTTTTTTTTTTGTATGATGAATCAGATAATTTAGGTGTTTTTTGTCTTGAAAAATATGTGATATTATTAGGCATTAAAAAATAGCCCTTGACTTCCCTACCTGTGTTTGATTCCCCCATTGGTTGAGTCCACAGGTTTTTCTGTAATTGAGCAACTACTCTCACGCAACGAATCGACCACTTACAGACTACATTTTATCCGGAAATTGCTTTAACTGTATAGCTTTTTTGCAAACTCTCTCATCACAAATGTGCCTGACAACGAAACCAAGTTTTCCAGGTAAGAGATTGATTTCATTCAATGTTTCTTTCTGATCCGTCTAAAAAGAAACCGTTGCAAGATATAGTATTATCTCATCATTATCTCGTGTTGCTCTTGATCACTTCACTGCATGATGTGATGTTAATATTTGCACACGAAGGAACTTGATTTTTTCCCCCAATTTTCTGGGTTTGTTGTCATTGAATATTCAAAGAGCAAATGTAGCTTCAAGACCGCAGTGCAAATTTGGATATTTAATGCAATGTGCCCCCGAACATTCCGAATCTGTTGCTGCTTTTGCGTCAATTGCTATTTACAGAATAACAATAGTTAACATTCCATAGTCCAAGCAATTAACTTTCTACTGACTATGCATTTTGTTGATGAACCTATCTTTTTTTTTCCTCTACCCTTTAGAAAAATTGTAAATATCATTTACATAGAATTTTTTTAAATTTAGAAATATGTTTATTTTGTGTGCATTATGTCAAAATAACGTTATGCAATGAATTTTATGGCCTAAAAGTTAAAAAAAAATCCACAGCCTTCCTCATGCATTACGTTTTAATGTCTGTGAACTGAAATAAAACGTTTGCAAAGCGAGCAAATTTCTTTCACCACAAGGCGAGCAAACGCAATACCAGACATTTTCACGTGGCCGGACAGCGAACCTGAAATAGGTTGCCAGATGCACAGACCTGATTATTAGCATTCGCTGGTTCTCAAACCCTTTATATGGAACCATGATTCACTATCCGGAAAAACGGAATAACTCCGAGAATTCCCTGTTATTTGATGCATGTTAGCGTGCATTTGCATTTTAAACATGAAAATATGAATGCAATTTTCGCAGTGCTTGAGCTGTAGCTTCAGAAATAAAACCTGCACTGCTAACCAAAGCATTGCGTTGAAACGTTTTATGTGAAATTATCAAATAAGAGTTGTTTATTAAAAATAAGAAAAGTGTTCGACTTACTTTCATGTTAACATGATAATTCGTCATGTTCTGTAATATATTTCAAGTAGGGTTGTCCTTCATAAAATATAAGAACGGCGTCCTTGTACTGAAATACAGAAAGTGAATTAAATTTTCATTGATATTAAGATTATATACAATCTCTCAACTAAAGATTATTGAAAATTAGCCTGACTAAAAATAAAATAAAAGGACCTGATACGAAGGCTGTTCAATAGAGATTGAGACTGCAAACGTGGCTTCCAGTCTTTGGGGATCTTGCGTACGGCTTCTTCTGAGATACGCTTTCAATTACCTCCGTGTACAGCCATGATTTTGTACCTGTGAACATAGACTCTAGAGAAGCAAAGGCACTTTCTTCGAACAGTCGAAACAAAGTATTGCATGCCAGCGCGAAATGCTTTCTTTTCAGGTCACATATACGCGCAGTGCCCAACGAGCGGAAACGCGAGTCATATGGAGGTGTTTATGCAAAACGGGTGTAGGCGCTAGTCAGTGAATAACTGCAAAGCGCTGGGGAGCTAACGTATGACGGTTTTCTCGCACCATCATTGTCCGGATCGCCTTCCCAACTTAGCGGGAGAGGTCCGCCCCGGGTGGTAATTTTGGTCTACACCACTGAAAAACAAAACGCATTTTTTATGGCGAAACAGTAGCAGGATACAAGACGCATGATAAAATTTTAATAGCCCATGAAAACACTTTATACTGTTGGAATTTGTGTGTACTTTTTAACGACGCCCAACCTCTAGCTACGCCTTAAACCCTTTAAAACACCAAAAACATGTTGAACGTGGAAGTGCATTATCACGTATAGCATATACGCTTCCTGCAACGTTTGTTAAGGTCCCGGAGGTGGTTTTCTATAGCCGGAAAGAGAATTTAATGGCTACAGACTGTCATCACATGTTACCTCCATCTTGCCGTGTAGTCAAAAAATGACTTGCCTCCACTTCTGCGAACTCTGTAGCCGGATAGTCTGATCACGGTAGTGCTATCTCGGGCTCTTACTGAACGAAATGCGCTTTTTTTCTAATTTCCATGTCTATATACTGTAGAACCTCGCATGTCGAACAAATCATTTAAACGACATCCCTTAAAGTCAGACACTTTCAATTCCGAATAAAAAAGATGCATCATAATCAAAGCGAAGATAATAATCCAACTGAAGAAACTCTTCAAATATATCACAATTACAAAGTAGGAAAGGGAAGGAAAAATCCCGCGACATGGACTCGAACAACGCCTCCTATAAAGAAAGCCTCCGCACTGAAACGTCATATATTGTTACAATATCGTAAGTCGTCCTTTGTTAATCGTATTTCTATCAATAATAAGCCCTAAATTTGGATGACTTATGATGATGAAACAATGTATGACGTTTCAGTGCCGAGACTTTCTTTATAGGAGGTCGAACCAGGGACCATGCCTTTCGTTGGCACCGCTCTTTAACTAATGGAACCATATGGAATCCTATGGTACGGTTGTAACTTTCAATGTTAAGATATGGCATGTAATATATCAAACATCTCGTAACAACGTGTCATGACTGAATACAACAAGTAGTAAGAGCGGTGCCAGCGAAAGGCTTAGTCCCTAGTTCCAGTCCAGGTCGCGGAATTTTTCCTTCCCTTTTCTACTTTCTAATGCATTGTTATATAGGGTGTAATAGAAAGGTTCATCCCATTTCAAAAACCTATATTTAAAAAAAAAAAAATGAAGCTACAGAGATGGGCGACATATAATGTCTGTCATGTATAAAATGTCTGTAATAATCTTAAGTTTTGCTTATAAGTGTTCGATGTGTCCTCCTCCTGCTGCACGCAGGGCCGGATTTTCCAATAGGCTAACTAGGATTCAGCCTAGGGCTTCAAGATCAAGAGGGACCTACACTCAAGATCAAGTGTGTGTATTAAGTGGAATAGCCTAGGGCCTCTTTTCATCTAAATCCGGCCCTGGCTGCACGGCACACATCTAGCCGATAATTAAATTCCTCCCATACCTGCTGAAGCCTATCTGGAGTCATTTCACGAATGGCGGCTGTTATTTCTCCTTCAGATTTTCCGGAAAGAGGGCACAAAAACACGAACTTTTACGTATCCCCACAAGAAGTCATAAACAGTGATCTGGGGATCGAGGTGGCCACAAAAAGGCTTTGTGTTGTGCGTTCGCCATCTTGACAGTAACTGACGGGACTTCCCTACGTCTTCCAGATGCACCCTAGAGACTTCTACCGGCATTGAACAAAAACTTGACGTTCCCCTCTTTCAAATGGTGTGCAGTTCATTGAAATGCAGTGGCCGCGCAGTACTTGAAATTTTTATCGCCAATGGTTTAGCCAATAGAGATTTTCTTTAAGCCAGAATCTCATGTTTTTAGCCAAATTTAAAATTTAAAAAAAATTGTGAAGCATTTAAAATTTAAAAAAATTTAATCACATAATAATCGCATTTTCGAGGTTGAAAATAAAAAATTTTCATATAAATAGAATTAGCCAAGTATGTTCGCCAAATGTGATTGTTTATTCGTCAGATTAGTTGAACTGCCGCCACTGGCGATTTGGCGAGCGGACTGCGCGGACACTGGAAATGTGATGACCTTTATGTGACACACTGTATTTTTCTCATTTATCCGGACCCTCCCTTTTTATACATCAGTTCACAAATAGAAAAAGGGGAAAGAAATAATTCCGATATCTGGATTCGAACCAGGGACCACGATTTTCGCTGTCGTTACTCTAACCACTTGAATTATCGCGGACAATCAACCGCAATGCTGTTACAATGTGTCCTTATGGACCTCCATGAAGTCACAAGATGTGTCTTCTAATTGTAATTAAGAATTGTTTGAAGATTTTTCTTCAGTGTCTTCACTTCTTTTTTGTGTATGAATTTTCATCAGTTTGTTTGATGGCTTAAGTGTAAGGACGACTCCCGATCTGCTCTGCCATTTGAGCTGCCGTGTAATTTCATCGAAGTCCACAGACATATTGTAACAGCATATTGTTCACGATAATTCAATTAGTTAAGAGCAGCGAAAATCGTGGTTCCTGGTTCGAGTCCAGGTTGCGGAATTTTTCCTTCCCCTTTTTCTAATTGTAATTATGAAATGTTTGAAGATTTTTATTGCGAGTCTGCGGTTCTCTTTGAGCATAATCAGCGCTTACAATAAAAAATGCTTTAAATTCACTCCCGTAAAAATTTTATCAGAGAGTTGTAAAAATAATTATATCAGGTTCCACTGTATCTTCAAAGGTTATTACTTGTGAGAAAAATCAGCCTCAATATTTATTGAACAGTTTACGTAGAAAGTACAATATTAATTGCCGAAATAATGTAATTTAATAAAAAGAAAATTAGCAACAGAGAAGGAAAACGATTATTTACAATATGTCAATGATGCACTTGCATTATAGTGTGCCAAGAAGAACAGAGTTCGGAATAGATTTGGGTTTTATATACATGTAAGAAAAAAAAGTCTTACTTGCGATTTGAAGATTTTATTTTTGGTTTCGACTTTTTTGATTTCTAATTCTGACTGCTTCGAAAGCTTAAACAAAAAAAAAAAAAAAAAAAAAAAAATCGCCCTGATTAAGAGCAAAGAATAGTAAACAAGTAGATTAAAATTCCAATATTTCTTACCTTTAATTACAGTGGTTTAAAATCGACGACATGAGATGGATTGTTTTGGGGAGGACATGGAGACGCTGAAAGAAGCGTTGCAGGTGTTCTACAATGAATGGCCAGTGACCAGTCTGGAGCTGTGGGAGTTGGGCGAGCTCTTCAGTACCGTCTATGGAAGGGATGATAGTCAACCCGGTCAGTCCTTGAGTGACTCGCTTAATTTCACGGATGAAAACATGCGCCGCTACTACGTCTTCCGGTACGTGATTGGGCACGTGCTTTGCCTGTGCCTGACGCTCAAGAAGGCTCTTTTAGAGTCATTCGCCTTCGTTACGTGGACGCGAAAGAAGAAGTCACGTAAGCTGAGCTTCTGTTGTTTCGGCGGTGGGCCTGGAACGGAGTTGTTCGCCTTCAAGTTCTTCTTTCAAAAACTGCAAGAAATCTTGAAGAACCCTGAAACGGAGCCGGAAATGTATAACGAATTAAAAGCGACGGGACTTTTCCGTATGAGCGTCAACCGTACGAACCATATGCCGGTGATCGCAGCGGCAGAAGTTCTCGAGAAGTACACGTTCTGGGAGCCCACCTTCCAGAGACTGAACGCCGAGATCCCATTGCCACTTCCCATACCCAACGTCACCTATTCCGAGTACGATTTCGGAATGGGTTTTGCAGACAACCAAGACCCCAGATTGCAGAGGCTCATAGAAGCAGACGTGATCACCATGGTCAAGTTCTGCTCGAGTATTTTGTGTAGCGAATCTATTCCATACGAAACAGTGGAAGTGAAATTAAAAGTAAGTCAATAAAATTACTGTGTATACTTCAATAATACGTCTTCAGGTATATGCTGATTCATTTTATTGAAAAAGTGTTTAACATTTAACTATTTGGTGATCACCGATATATTTATGGTTCAGTAACTTATATAAGAGCATGTTAGTCTTATTTAATTCTGTATCGGATCATAATTATCATGGGACTTAACTTGAAGGTATCGAATTTTACTTTTCCTGGGAGTTCTCTAGACTATCGCATATCACCGGTTTAGGAAGCATTAACGTGTGCATTAGGGTAACATTATCCTACATGTGGAAAGCAGATACTAAAAATAAAAATTGTTTACTGTGGAAAATACAAAGAAAAATACTATCTAGAATTTGAAAATCGGTTTAATATGTCTTCGAATGAAGGCTGGTCTGTGTTATAGAAGACCTGAATGGCGACGGGGTTGTCATCAGTCAACGACAACTTCCGGCGATTTTGAATCCGCGTCTGGCGATGGCATGGACACACAACCGTCAGCTAGCCATTCTCATATGGATGCGATTATTTGCAATAGTCTTTCACTTCTGTTGCGCATAATATGCCCGGTGACAGCCCAGCAATAACCTTACGTGGATCACGTTTTATAATCCATATGATTGCTACCCAGAGGTCGTCTTCTAACACGATAATGCTTCAACTTGCTGAACAAGCAATTTTAATTGGCCTCCAGTTCCACGGCAATAAGCTTCAAGCATAAGACCAAATCTAACTGCAATAGATGCGTCATGCATTTCTCACTTGAGATGCCAAAAGAAAAAATGTCCAATTTTCCTATTCAATAAGGCCCTCTTTAACAAAAAGCGAGCAAGATCATTATCTAGATATGGTTCATACTTTAACACCTGGACCAACTGTAATAAATACTGTGATAATTTATCATCTGCAAGAGAATTATCCAAACATTTGACAGCAAATCTCCTCACTGCAAGATCTGGATATTTACAATCAAGCAATTCCAAAGCTGTTTCTGGTGACATTTGAGGCCATTCCGTCAAAAGGGTGTATAATTGTGAAACTTCGTCACGAGTTATACACCGCAAGGCTGACAGACGTGGCATAGGTTCCTTTTTCTGATTCGAGAAATTTTGCAACCAAAACAGTAAGTGTCGAAAGCAGAGATTTCCATGCTTGCACTGAATCTCTTTAATTGTGAAATGACGGGAAAACAGAGTATAGAACTAGTTCTACTGTTGTTCCACTGTAATTTTCCAAATTTCTAATGTAATGGCGCAAACCGCCGCTTGATTCTACGACCATTCAGCCTGTAGGCCTGTCAATGATCCTCCCTAAGAATAATAAGAGTTCACCTAATAAGTAAGGAAAAAATAAACTGTGCATTATTAAGGTGCATGTATCATACTCATTCAGCTGAAACTCAAATCTGTCCCTCATAGAAGCGAAGTTATTCAACGCGGAAAAAATACTTAAAAAAATTCATTGTTCGTTGACATGAGATTGTCTAGGTACAGAACATTTCCACAAAATCTAGTTTGCATGCTTTAGAAATAATGATGCATAATGATAAGTTTTGATGAACTCAGGCCAGAAACTCAGTACAAAGAAGTTCACAAACGTCATTGCAAAGCTTGCCTTATGAAATTTTTATTCTAGTTATTATTATTATAATCATTTTAAGTGTTCAATGGGAAAAAATTACGCCAAGTTCTCAAATAGCGATAATAAACAAATATGCCGGTTTCCTATCTTTATTATACATTTTAATCAATAAATCTTCTTTGGAAATTGTCTATTGCTAATCTACCTCAATTAAAACAGCTAGTGAAAGTATTTCACATTGTTTTAGAATCATAGGGTCCTAAAAAGTTCACAGCGAGACAGATTTTAAATTGAACAAAGTAAACTGCAACTGTTAGTTTGGCGGTGGTAACATTATCGACACACACCCCTATAAGTTGTTGATTAGTAAAAATAACCTTACACTTTTTACAATCAGCATTTGCAGTATATGCTGTTTTTCTATAGCACAAACGTTTTCCCGCCATTATGATGCAATAAGGTAAGCGTTGTTAATGCACATCGTACTATCTTTTTATATTACACTCCCAGTTGCAACTTACTTTTTTCAACTAAATAAATCCTTAAAAATATGGAAGCTTACTTGTCTAAAGAAGTAAAAAAATAGGCACAATTCCACAAGAGATTATGTTTTAAAAATGGATGTACAGTTCTGCAGTCAGACTGCTTTCATCAGCATGTAAGACAAACAATTGTCTGTCCAACCATAAAGGACAGGGCGTGTCCAATTAAATTTCCAATTTCGTAATATCTTTTCATTTGGAAGTATTATAAGTATTAAAAATAAAATTAATAATAAAATAATAATGACGATGAAGTCACTTCTTTGTCCACAATTTTAGTATTAATTTTAAAGTTTAAATTTTATTTAATTAAGTTTTACATTAAATTAAGGAGTTATATGTTTATATCGCATGTTTCATTCCAATTTCACTATTATACATTGTTAATTTTACTTTGCAACAATGCCTAACAACTGAAATCGGATGTTTAAGGCGTGGATTCCACATGCGTAAAAACAACGGCAAAAATCACAAGGCAGAAAATATTCCGACATCACTTCCTGCTCTCTTCTTTCTCTTATCTTTGTAAGCTATGACTCAATCCAACTCGAAAAAACTAGGAGTTTTCTGTCGGGCAGCAAGAAGAAAGCATGAACTGCCTTGTGGTTTCTGCCGTTGTTTTTACGCATGTGGAATCCACGCCTAACTGGACACGCCTACTCCAAATTTCGTTGGATGATATTTTGAAATTTAACAATAGAGAAACGGTAATTAAACAATAGTTGACATAAACATAAGACTTTTGTTTAAAAGCTGTAGTCTCACAAAACGCGAGTCGTGAACTCTGGATCACCCTGTAATTGATTTTATGAATCAGTAACATTTAAATTGGGTGTGAAATTT
Organism: Rhysida immarginata; assembly: GCA_023313115.1. Lineage (NCBI taxonomy): Eukaryota > Metazoa > Arthropoda > Chilopoda > Scolopendromorpha > Scolopendridae > Rhysida > Rhysida immarginata. The sequence goes on along the minus strand of JAHWFO010047825.1, from coordinate 4,975,019 downwards.
TTAGAGAAGTACCGTCTTGTTACTTGTTAGACGTTTTCACTTGTTGAGTTTCAGCTCCAGTTGATTTTGCTGGAATCGGTATTTCATGAATGTAGAAATTTACACTTTATAAGCAGAGACATAGCAGGGACGGAGGAAGGGGGGACTGTACCCCCCTCCCCCCCCCCCCATCCACCAATCAGGGATCGAAGATTGCGACGAAATAACTGTGATATAGTGTTCCTTTTATTTAGATCAGTGTTTCTCAAAGTGGGGGCAGAGCCATTAAAGGGGGCGTTATATAGCAAGTGGGCGGTAGGGGAGCGTTAAGTAATAAGCGGGCCATGTGGGAGGGGGCACATACATGCACATATACGAATAATGTGCAGCTCTGATTTAGCTATGTGAGCTTACGTGATATAAAGGCTATTTTTTTAACCTCCGACAGGGCATAAAATAAAGACCAGTGTGAATAGCAAAATTACTTTTCGGCATAGTCACTGTAGATATTGAGACATTTGTGATACTGGTGGACGAATTTTCCAGTACCCTTTTTATAGAGGTTTGCCGCCAGCATGTTGAGATATGTCTCCACGGCGTCTTGAAGCTCTATGTTGGTGCAGAAGTGCTGTCCTCCTAGATCTTTCTTCAGCTCTCAAAACAGTTGAAAGTCGCTCGGCACCAGGTCTGGTGATCAAACACTTTCCATTTGTTCAAGAAGCTGTTGGGTTACCACTGCAGTAATGGTTGTGCATTGTAATGAATCAAAACAATCCCAGAAGAAAGCATGCCATGGAGACCTATTTTAACATGCTGGCGGCAGGCTTCTATGAAGATAGTATTGGAAAACTCGTCCACCGGTATGAACAATACCTCAATCTTTACGGTGATTATCTCGACAAATAACTTTGATTGTACAGGGTGATCCAAAAGTCTGGAAAAACTTTAAAACTCAATAATTCACACACGAATGCAGATAAAAAAATTCAGTTTACACAGAAACAATTGAAATGAAGGCTGATTTTTTTTTCCAGGAAAAAAATAATGCTAGAACTGTTCAACAGATGGCGTTGTCAAGTTACAGGCATCACTGTAACGGAATTGTAGGCATAGAAATGCTGTCATTAATCGAGAAGGCCCTCTTAGTTAGACTTTATTATCAGACTAAGGAAAGTGCCAGTGCGGCATTGCGAGCATACCGACACATGCATGGTAAAGGACCTATGACGTGTGCTGCAGCGATAAAAATGATACGACAATTTGAAGCCATGATTTCTTTGGCTGCACTTTCAAGAAATGGCCATGTACTGCTGTCGCCCAGACATTTCTGTACACAGGGAATGCAGTCCGCAAGAAGTGTCCCAATGGATTTCATATCGTACAGCAATGTATGGCGATCACTGCAAATTATCCTTAAGCGATTTCCGTACAAGTTGCAACATAATCATGAACTGACACCTGATAACTTCAGGATTTCGGAGCAGCAGCACAACTGGGTTTTCACTGTGCTTTGGACCGATGAAGCGCATTTCACATTTCGTCCGAGCTGACACCTTGTGACTTTTTGCCATGGGGATACCTGAAGTCAAAAGTGTACCATGACCAACCCGCATAATTGGCAACATTAAAAGATTCCATCCGGCATCACGTGTCTGCCATACCCAGAGAAATGTTGTTTAATGCAGTGAACAGCATGGTTTTTCATTTGATGGCTGTGTTGCTGAATGATGGACGGCACATAGAACATTTGTAAGCCTATAGTTAGTCCAGAATCTTACCATCTGAAAATGTACAAAAACCGATGTCTGTAACCGAAAACGTTCTCTGTTGGTCAAAACCGAACGATTCTAGCATTAATTTTTTCCAGGAAGATAAATCCGACTTCATTTCAATTGTGCAAATTATTGAGTTTAAAATTTTTCCTGACTTTTGGATCAACCTGTGCTTGGCTCCTGGTAATAAAATCATTTTATTATTCACTTTTGTCTTTATTTTTATGCTCCATCGGAGGTTGAAAATAAAATAGCCCTTGTAATTAATTGTATCGCTGATGATAGTAAAAAAAATATTTTTTTAAAAATATATAAATATTTTTACTTCTATAATTAAATGATGGCGAGAGCAGTTTATTATGCAAGCTCTTCACAAGATACCAACTGCCCTTGATATATGCAGAAACCTAAAGATGTGGGTGGAGGGGGGGCGTTACTAAATTTTGTATGCACGGAGGGAGCGTTCATAGAAATAAGTTTGAGAAATACTGATTTAGATTGACAAAATCTTGAAGGGAGTGCAATATTTTATCTAGAGCTTTCCTAGGGTTGCAAGTCGTTTAAAGGTTGAAATATGCTACACTCTATTATTATACAGTACATAGAATGCTTCTTCCAAAAATGAAAGCAGCCCCTCCCTAGGGGAATTTCTGGCTACACTACCGTTTATAAGAAAATCTTTGAATGTCACTGCACTACCGTTAATTTTCTATTAATAATCCAGGAAGAATATTATAATGAGTAATTTGGTTCATGTCTATTCTTAACAGGAGATTGTGGAGCACGTTAAGCCAGGGGCCCTGCTCTTCTATTGCGACGTTCTTTCTCCAGAAGTGCTGAAGCCCTTGTCCGAAACCGTAGAGCAAAACTGCTTCCGTCTAATCTTCAACTATGATATTACAACGGAAAATCCAAAGTTTTCGTTTGGTGGAATAAGCCTACCTCATTCGACTACGATTCAGTGTGTCATTTGGGAGAAGATGTAATAGAAAGTAACTCTGCAAATATTATGTCTCAGAGGAATTCAAAGTGCCATGTGACCATCCCTTATTATAGTTAAAGTTAAATGTCCTTCTAATTTTATATATATACATAATCTGTTTAATCTTTAGGTGGTTTAATAATATACCTCTTATTTGGAATAATTCATTCTTATTTATTGTGGAGCGTTTTTCATGTTTAACGATAGCTCTGTATCATACAAAGATTAAAGATGATAATTTGTTGTAGCGTTTCAATTTAGACCCATTTCTATTCAGAAATAATAGATTTTAATCTGTAGCTAAAACATTTAATTATTAAAAACCAATAGCGTCAAGAAAGACTTTCTTCCTTTTTATTCTGAAATGTTTTCCTTAGTAAAATAACTTTAACCAATTGTAAGTATATTGCAAGCATCGATTATTTTTTTTTTACCTTTGTTCACTTTTTTTTTTTTTATTATTAAACTATAGAACGATAAAATTGAGTGGGCAACGCCACCATTTGTGGGAAAAAAAAAAAAAGAGTTTCATTTAAGCTCGCTCGAAGATAATTAAAAGGTAATTAAAGGTCTAAGGAACGTGAAATCTAACCTAGACATTGTTGACGCTGGTTTTCCCTCGTCTTTGAAAGGGACGAACTCACCTTAGGCAATGACGTAAGCGTGGTGCCCTCCTTTGACGCAAACAAGACGCCACTTGGTACAATAAAGTATGACCTCAATTTTTTAAAACTCATCGTTTAAATGTGTCTTTTTTTATTATCATTTCGACATGAAGTTTTACTTATTCATTAAGTAACCACTTTATTGAAGGCCAAGAATTTTAAAGGTGTTCACTTTCATAAAATAAGCCGAGAGTTCTTGGATGTTTTGATAAATGCATTTAACGGATCATTTAGAACCTTATTAACGATTCAAAAGGGTTAAGTATCGAAATTTGAATAAAATCCTAATTAAGTTATAACATAAAAAAGGAGAAAAATTTTGCCAGCGCATTTCCCTCCTCTCGCTTTACATTTCTTACATAATTCATGAAGGATATCCCACAATGCAGTTTTTGGAACAAAACTTTCACCTTCACCTGTGAGTAAAATTTTCCAATGCCCAAGGACAGTTTACCTATTACGTGATAAGTTTGCTACCTCAATTAATCAATTTCTAATCTAATGTGTAAAAAATGTGGATTCATTTTCGCATAATCATCATCGCCCTGTCTACCTTCAGTCAACGATAACAACAACGACGACTAAAACTCCGGAGGGGAGGTGCAGCTATCGTAAAGGGGAAAGGATATCGAGAAAGGAACCTCTTTTGAAAGTTTTCCTAGAATTCAAGATGTTACACATCCTATGGAAGAGAAGGAAGAGGGCACTCCTCGCTCCCCCTCCGGATACATAAAAAGGAAGTCGGCGGCTGGTCTCTGTCCCCGTTGCACTCCCCGCTTCATAGTCATCAGGTGGCCATCGTCACAATCTACTTCCTCCTTCTCTCGTCCATCGCCTCGTGACATGAAGATCGCAGGTGAGCACTGAGCCATTCGGCTACTCTTTACTTCGGAAATTTTTAGTAAAAAAAAAAAAATTGCAAACTGGTTACTCTATTTCTTTAAATTTTTTGAATTATGATTTCTAAAAATCAAGAACCCGTATCCTACATCTTATATTTCGATGTTAACTTACTTTAGAGTTTTTGCTTTTCAATTTAGTGGAACAGACATTTTATAATTCTAATTTCCCTGTTCTTAAGATTTTTTCTCTCCTCTTAAAAACGCACTCAACACTTTTATATAAAAAAATCGGAACCTTTTATAAACAATTAATCAGAACTTGAACCAACAGAAAAGGCAGCACGACTTTTTAATCATGAGCTATGCGAATTATTTGCTATGTTGCGCTTTTATTCTTATGTCTCTTGAGAAGTTTATTACTGAATTCTCAATTTCTATCTGTCCGCACTTTAAGGCACGGGACATATGACACATGAAATATGCGTGTCTTTCATCGTTGATTACGGATATCACCTCTAATTTCTATGGGACCAGTACTTCTCGAGATATCGGCCAAAAACCGAATTTCCGAAATATGCTATTGGGAGACTAGGGATAGGTGATATATTTTTCAGTTTTTAATTTTTCTAATTTTTTGTAAAATTTTAGAAATTTCAAAACAGTTTGAAATAATAACTGAATGTTTTCGTCTTTTAATTGGCCAATAGTCATTTTGATGTAAGAAGCTATTTTCCTTAAAAATAATTCTTCGACTATGTGAAGCTGTCTCAATGTGTCCCATGTTGAGGCAAATTTTCTCAAACATGGTGCCCAAACATCAATCTGAGCCTCTTAATAGAAAATAATGCCCAATTTATTTTAGCAAACTGCTTATTGCGAAACTTCAATAACCTTTTGAAAAAATGAACATAGAAATTTATTATCAAGAGTGGAAAAAATGACAATTTGAAGTTAAAGAAGTTAAAACCTGAGTTCTATAAAGCTTCACTTGAACAATCTGGAATTAACGGTTTAAGATAAGAATTTCTGTTGTTAAATTAAATTAAAAAGATACTGTGAATTTACCTTTCTTCTAAATATCTTGTTCAGCACTACTAATCGCTCTGATTACTACTTTTTGCATGTGCATACGAGAAATATCTCAACTTGTCCCACTTGATGCCATTACGGTTTTAATCTTTTGTATAAAAATAAGCGGCCAGTACGTAAAGAAAATTAGCCAATTCAGGCTATTACTCTGGAGAAATTCTCCACGTTCACTTACAAGGCGTATTGAGATTGGAACAACTATTTACATGAAAATTTACTTCGCACTGTTTAAACACAACAGCAAGCTCTCCCGTCTATTGTGGTATACAGGGTGATTCAAATCGTGTGTAAAACAATTTAAGGGGGTATTATAGAGGTCAAGGTATTGGGGGAGGCCATGGCCTGGTGGGCTTTCACTGAACACACAACTTCAGGATGGACGACCATCAGTGAGATACGATCTTCACCCCACCCCCACCCCCCCGGCTGCTGAGACCATCTTACAGCAGTCGTTAATCCAGGTCCATCCAGGGACCCAACTCGTCGGCCTCTGGCCATACAGGCCCTGGATGAACGTATTGGATTACAATCAATAAATAAATAAATAAATAAATAAAAAATAAAAAGGTAAACACAAAAAGTCCTATGAACATGGGTCCGAATTTGAATGGTAACTGAGATATGAACAGAAATAAAAATGCCGCCACCAAGATCAACAAGTTAATAATTCAGGTTCTGTAAAGCCTAGATTAATGAAATTTGGAGAAATAACAGGGTACATAAAACTGTGTATACCATTAAAATTTGATCGAATTCCAACAAGAAGTTTCCGAGTTACTCATTCAACATCATAACACGTGTTCACTTTTGAGTACTAACTAGCACTTGTTACAATTTTGACTGCGTAACTCGGAAACTTCTCGTTGGAATTCGATCAAAGTTTAACAGTATACACAGTTTTATGTATAATACAGTTTTACCTTGACCTCTATAATACCCCCTTAAATTGTTTTACACACGATTTGAATCACCCTGTATATTTAAAAGCGAGCACACATTCAGTTTGGAAACGAACAAGAGGCATTTCATTGGTGATGAATTAATAAATTTGCGCATACATATTGTTACGTAAATCACGAGGTATCAACGTGCCCCGTATCTTTTTATGCCCCCCCCCCCCAATCTGTAAAATGTCCAGTCATAGCAAAAGAAACCAAAATGAGTTTAATAGTCCACAAAAACTCAATAGATTTTGTATTAACCATTGGTTAGGTTAGGTTAGATATTACGAAGGGTACTCTCGTGATATTAACCATAACTATCCATAATCTATATTCAATATCTTAATATAGGATAGCAGGTGTCGATGTGACGTATATACGTGCTTAGAGTAGACTCAATAATAAGCATAAATTTGAGAATTATATCTTTCTGTTTATTCCTATTACAGAGTTAAAGATAATTAAACATTCGTGTTTGTTTAGCACATTTAAAGGATATTTAAAGAAAAATTTGCTGTTTACACAACGCGCTTTATTTTGGCAGCAGTTAAAAATTGGACCAGCAGAAAATCTTGTACTAACAAAGAGAAATAGTGTGAAACCATAAATGAATATTATACTCCTTTAGTACAACAATCCATCCAATTTACTTAGTATAAAGATTAGTCTTCACTCGCTGCTAAGACTATTTTCGAAATGAGTGATATCGAAGTTTCTTCTTACTACTTTTGCATTATATGGCGGAGGACCGAATAGGTTTTAAAAAAACAGCAAGAGTGTGGATTTAAAAAGATTATGGAGGTTAAGGTTAGGTTCAAATTTAAAGAGATTCCTGGCTTAGGAATTAGTGATGTCTTTAACTACGAGGTATGTTTAACAAATCGTGTTCTCTCAACGAGCTGGATTAGAAGTTAATTAATTCAGAATTTAAAAAAAAAAATCGTATTTTTTTAAATCATAGTTCAAGATGGATTCCTGAATTTCTTTCACCTCTAACCTTAAAAAGAACAAACTCGGTGACACACATTTTTATCTGCTTTTCTTTTCTTCCTCACCAGTTGCGTTTTTGCTGGCGCTCGCCTCAGGATGTTGGGGAGTCGTCGTCGTCGATGGTCGTCACGTGATGTCCGCCCGCCAGGTACCGGCTGCCGAAGAGGGCACCTCCGAAAACTGTCCCCAGGGTTGGGATCCGTCGCCGTGCAAGTGCACAGATACACATTCCAACATGGCGAACGTCGAATGTGACAAGGCCACCACCGGCGAACAAATCAAAACGGCATTTGGACGCCTCACCCAAAACGCCGCCTTCGATACTTTCTGGATGAGAAACGCTCAGGTGTCATCATTTCCAGCAGAAACCTTCGGCAAAGCTAGCTTTGTCAGCATCTTCGTCGCCAATTCTAAGCTTGCCACTGTGGACGACAGTGCCTTTAAAGGTGAACTTCTTGGCGTATTCAGAAGATCACTTTTAGCTTGTACAATAATACCGTTTAAAAAATTCAAATTTAAAATAAAAACATACTCATAACAATAACATTGAAATAGATAAATTTACTCCTAATAAATTAGCGTAATGATAAAATCAGATTTACCCAACGTTCATAATACAATGTAGACTTGTACGTATAGTTTAAAGTATAATTTATAGACCAAAAATAGTTAAAATATATTTCTCATTAAGTCAATTTTAAACTTTAAGTCGCATTTTTCTAGAACTGTCGCAATTTTTATTTGCTCACCAACATATTCATACGTAGTCCAATTTTCTTTTACTTTGTTATTCACTAGGTTCTGAAGATACGCTGGAGAACTTTCTCTTTGACAACACCGAATTCGAAACGTTCAATTTCAATGCTCTGAAGCCTTTGAAAAAGCTGAAAAATTTCGAATTGTCCGGCAACAAACTCACTTCGATACCCGATGAGGCGTTCGGTGATAAGCCACTAGAAATGATCAACATGAATAACAACAAGATCAGCAGCTTAGGGAAAAATGCCTTCGCCCAGTTGCCCAAACTTAGAAGGATCGATTTGAGTCAGAACAAACTGACTGAATTAGGCGATTTTGCCTTCACCACGGCTGCCGACGCTCAACCCATCTCCCTCCTCATAGGACACAACGACATCACCTCCGTAAGTAGACGTTCCTGTTAAATTCTGCGAACTTATTAGAAGGGCTGTGGACTTATATATTGGTCACATGAAAGCTTGGTCACATCGCACTTCGGGATTAACTTCTGAGTCATTTTTGTGAGTTTTTAATGTAATGTTTGGAAGAAATTTATATGTGAGAGATAGAATACATTTGCAAGTCTGAGTCAGGAGATTTTTATAGGCTCCACAACTTTGATTATTAGGAATGAAAACTTAATTCTATTAAGCTTACCTTAGAGTTATAATACAGGGTGAGCACAAATGATTGAAGAGGTTTCATGATTTTATTGTAGGTGTATTATTATTTACCATATCATCAGCAAACTTTACAAGTAGTTTCGTTACAGGTGACTCTACAGCTATAAAGTCATCATCCCAGGTCATCCCATACACGACGAAGCATGTGAGCATAGAGGCCAGGGCAGCTCTTTTGATCATCATTCCAGACACGACTGATCCATTAATTTTGCAACTGTAGCGGTCTAGCGGCTACCAAGCGGAAAGATACATTTGCCTGTTCAAAAAACATATCAGGCATATAAAACACCTGATCATATAATAAACCTACAATAAAATCATGAAACCGCTCCAATCATTTGTGTCCACCCTGTATTAGTAATGGACATTCATTAATTACCAGGTGATCAGAAAGATGAAATATGCTTGTGGCATCGTCTACTATGCCATGACAATCTCTAAATTTTTACAGGTTTTTTTTTATGTCCATTGCTTAATCCATTGATCCATTCATTTTGCTTTATGGGTACTTTGGTTTTCGCTGAACGCGTAGACTACTAGGTCATTTGGATTTTATCATTTAACTATCATCTCTTCACGCGTCCGAACAGAAACACATATCCGTCCCACAACTCAAAAGAATCGCAAGAACCGAACAACCCCATCGTTCTCGGACACGGGGATGCCTTGTTTGGACGTTTTCCAAAATCAAATGTTTCTCAAGAAAATCAATTTCAGATTTACAAGCTAAAGAAACAGTGTTAAAAATGGCCTAGTGAATTTCATTTGAAACTATAAATAATCTTTTTTAAAATTACACTTGCTGCTGAATAATTTAAATGGGTAATCAGTTCTTGCTATCAGTGCCAGATGAATTAAGAATATTCTTATTCAAATTTTCTAGGTTAGCAACAATGCCTTTAAGGATTCCAAGATCAAGTCCATGGAATTTGAAGATAACAAGATGGAAGCGCTTAGCCAAGCTGTTTTTGGTCCAATTATTGATTCCGTTGTGGCCAATCAAGGACAGTTATCGACTCTAGGTATGAAGGGATTTTTTTTAGACCTTATGTCTTATTTAACTCTAAATTCATGCTACTTTCCCCTTTATGCATTCTTGAATCAGCTTTAAACGAACGTAGTTTTGATAAGGTATCTGGATAAAATTCAACTTTTTTAAAGAATATGAGTTCATAGATATTTCAACTTCTTCCATGTTCGTTTAATCAATCTACTCAATTCCAAATACCTGGAATTATATAGTACGAGGCAAGGTGGTCTAGAACAAGGTGGGGATCAGTTTGCCGGAAGTGGTAAAAATTGCCTAACTGCGCAAGCGTATTTTAACTTCACTGGATGATATCGAAACCAATACCCGCTAAATCGAAACCTCCACAGATACCAAAACATGGTGGCAATGAAAACAGTTGTGCGATAGCGATACTTGACGACTCGTTCATTTCCTTCACAATTCTCATCTTTTATACTATTTATTTAAGGAGGGACTTATAATTATTGTAAAATGTACTTACGTATTTCTTTTTAATGTGAACACAGAGTTAATATTAACTATCCGCACATCGCGCGATGACTGAACATGCGACCAAGGTAAGTGAATTTACTGTGACTAAATAGAAAAAGGGGTATATATCAGTTCGTTAGAACGGGGGTGTCTTTAAAATATAAATTCATTTACCTTGGTCGCATGATCAGTCATCGCGCGATGTGCGGATAGTTATCTTATCTTATCTTATCTTATCTTATCTTATAAGCGGGTTGTCAGTCAACAGCTGAGGCAGTTGACCGCAAAGGCACTTATTCCTCTAAGGAATATTGCGCCATACTCAAAAAGAAAACTTAGACCACCTAAAGGTAGCCAGATAGACTTAAAAAGCGAGTCAAGCTGCCTACGGGGTCCAAGTGGATATCTTCAAGAAAGGTTAAACCAACCGTGAAGTGACGAAAATGTGTCAGAGCGACACAGTCAAAAAGAATGTGGTAGGCAGTTTCTTCCGCCAAACCGCACTTCGAACATAGTGGCTCTTCCCGAAGGATTCCCATTCTATGTAGATGTTTACGGAGTAAGTCATGACCAGAAAGAAAACCGATAATGATCCGTACTTTATTTCTATTAAATTGTAAAATGCCTGATGTTAGACTAGGAGAAGATCTCTTAATCATAAGTCTGGCATGTTTTTGATCGGTGGTATTATCCCACCTTTCCATCATTTCTTGATGAGAGATAGTATTTATCTCCCTAACTGCAGTTTGTCTGGAAATACCGCAGAAAGGTTCAGGGCCAATAAAAGTAGACTTGGCACCCTGTTTGGCTAAGGTGTCTGCAACCTCGTTTCCGACAACACCTTTATGTCCAGGAACCCATTTCAAAGTGACACTGTTGTGAAAAGAAAGATCCTGTAGGAGCTGCCGACATTCCAGAGTAAGTTTAGAATTAACCCTAGAAGATTTGATGGCTTTAAGGGCCGCTTGACTGTCGCTGAGTATGAAGATACGACGATGTACATAGAGTTTATCTATACACATCTGCAGACAGTAAATAATGGCCAATATCTCAGCCTGGAAAACAGTGGCCCAATGACCCAAATGATTCAAGTTTAAAAATGAACTATCAAATTGATGAGATTATTGGTTTTTTTTTACAGCGGATAGTTAACATTAAGCGAACACAGAGACAAGGACGATCGTTATCATTAGGCCTAATTATCATTCCTCGTTAAGATTTCGAAATTGATTCGTCGGAACCGTTAGCAGTTAAGAGACAGAGATAATAATTTCAGTATTATTTCATAATAACTTTATTTATGCAGGCATTAGGAAATATTAATTTATAAAATAGTAAGTTTACAAATAAACGTTTCTTCAGAAATACAACGTAAGAGTTTTGTTTTTTACGTGAAAACGTTTTCTTTTGTGACCAGAATAATGGCTACCGCACACTGCCGGAAGTAACGCCATAAGTCATCCAGTGACGTCACAATACGCATGCGCATTAAGCACTTCTGACAAACTGGACTTGCCTGTTATTCTAGATTACCTTGAGTACGAGGCGTATTCAGAAAGTAAGGTAACAACGACTAGTATTCTTTCAAAGAATGTTTATTTGACAAAAATGTTCACTACAACTTATTTAGTGATACAGGAGTTATTTTTCGATGTAATTGCCGTCATTGCCCAAACACTTATTAAGTCTAGGTACTAGCGTCTATATTCTACCGTCATAGAATTCTGGCGCCTGCTGATGGAACCACATTTCAACCTCCTGTTTGATCTCTTCATCGTCGTGGAAGAGTTATCCAGCAAAATGTTTCTTCAGATTAAGAAACAAGTGGAAGACCAAGCATTGTCGACTCAGTGTTTCCATAAATGGGAACAAATACTTTGTGAATATCCGCTGGGCGCTTATCTTGTGCTTGGAAAAAAGTGTATTACGGAGCGCACTTCACATTTGGCGGGATTCTGAATCGGCACAGCCATTGTAAACACGTATTACTCGAACTAGTCTCTACATAGCAATGGAAGGCTAACAGTTAAAGCCAACTTACGCACTAAAACATTACTTGTCCGTCTACAGGGTTGTGCCTTATTTTCCGGACACGCCTCATAGATTCGATGAAATGGGCATGGAAGAAAAAAAATCTAAAATTATGATTACTTAACGACGAACTCTTGTTTTGATTTTTTCTTTATAGGCAACCCATTTTCCTGCGAAACTAACTCGGTCAAGTGGATTTTGGAGCTTCCAGCCCAGAAGAGAGGTCATATTCTAGGATACATGTGTCGCGACGGCAGAGCACTCCAACAGCTCACGTCCTAAGAAGAAAACCATTTGATTCACTAGAGCTTTCTTAAAACATGCAGTTAAATTCATGTCCACGCGAAATTATTTTGCGATTGTAAAAAATTCAATGTTTGTAAACTAGCTTGTATACTTTGCCTCAAAAACTATTCTTGTATTTCATCGTGTTCAGTTGTAAATTAAATGAACAATATTTTATATTATTTTTGACTGGTTTTCTAGATTTATTTTACATCAAGTTCAACCTAATTTTCAAAGTTTTATTCGGTCCCATTCGCTTTGTAATGAAAATAGATATACTGGGTAGAAGCATAAATTGAATAAATGATTAGCCTAACGTTTTCTACAATAAAGGCCAATTGTAATATGAAGAGAGTTTTCACCCTTCAATTTTATCTCAAATTCTTCAACGAGTAACGTTTAAAAAAGAATTCATTTCCACCTGCATCGTTTTCAACGGTTCGGTGTGAAAACTCTTAATACAAATGGAAATACTAAGAAGTCTTTGAAAAGCCTAGAAGAGACAAACTGTCCAATTCTTGGTAATTATTTATTATTATTATTTTTTTGTTAATTATTTGGATTCAAAACTGCAAGCACGTTCTCAGACAAAGTCGTTTGATTTTATTTGTTTCAGAATCTACTGTACAAATAATGACTTAAGATATAGGATTAGGCTTTTCTATTCTGGATATCTACACAGTCATAACCCCTCTAGAATTTCACATTCCATCTTATCTAAAATCGGGGAATTTTGCTAAGTCCACATTACTTCCTCTAATTCAGTATGGTACAACTCGAATCGGGTTGAATCGGTAGCTTCTCATTTAATGGTACAACTCTTACATTGCCTCCAACCAACCCATCACTAATTCTACCATTTCTAGTAACTACGCACATACTTTAAACCTAAGCATTTAGTCCACATAACATTCCAGATTTAAACCTTCTCCTTCAGCTTTAAAGATTTCGCTGCCTGCCTTCTTTTTAACTAGCACACTCTGATCTTAGACATTATCGACCCTCAACTAACGAGGTCAAGTAAATTTCTCCTGAAGAGAGATGGCGAAATGTTATGCTCTATCTTTTCATGCCTGTAATCATTAATACCAATGCATCGCATTTCTAGATTATAGCATCCATTTGTCTAAACCTTCCGTAGTACATTTCATAGTTACCAGCTTTGATCAAACAGAGATTATCTCCTCCAGAATGTACTTGGGAAGTTAGTCTAATATCATACAAATGGATAGGGCTTGAAGATGACTCCTGATGCAAGCCAAGAATGCCGGACACCATTTTCACACTAAACTAGCCGCACTTTTATACTTGTAGATATAACAATGCTAACATACTCGTACACTGGATTTGTCAGTGCTGCATACTGATGCGTGGACAGATTATTTACTGAGGTTAGGATATTCATGTTTAGCGTTAAATTTTACAGCCGTTTGCTTGTGTGATTTACTCGTCTTCTTTTACATTCTGGCTTGAGACTGGCCACAGGGAGATTTCTTTTGACGTGAAACGTTTTTCCCGCAGGGGTCGGGATGTTGACGAAGAAACGGATGACACGGGAAAAGTGAAACCTTTAAATCGCTGTGGCTCCAAACTATAAAGTCAACGGGAATAGTTAATAAACGTTAAACAGTGAACGGATCAAAGTACATAATGGAGCCAGTCCGACTCTTACCGCGTACTTGACGTCATCGCGGAGGGTGGGGGCAAATCTGGGTATTTTCTAACGGTCGAAACTAAATTACCACCGTTCTGCTTAGCGTACAGACATCACATAGCACGACTCAAGCTCGAAAGATGAAGCAAGCAGCCAAAAGTCGATAACAGGGACAATATGGGCACCCACGAAACGAAAATATAGCTCCCCACTCCCGCTAGTATGCAGCAATCAAATCATGGACATTAAATAAAACCGCAATAGATTTAACATTCGCCAGAATGGATGACTGTTCATTGTAAACCAATCATATTATTAGGAGCTTTATCAAGAAGCTACTTTTAAGAATGCACGCTTGGTCTGTACGTTTATCCGGCCGTCTGCCGTTTGCGTGATAACTTGAAAACGGATTAACTTTTTCAAATTCTGCTTTCAGAAATATGACAATCAAGGTCTTAGCTCAACTCTCATTATTTTTCGTGGACCCCTTCACGTCGAATTCACGTGCTGAAACCAATGACATATATTAAAGATAGACTCCGAATCCTATTGTTGTAACTTGAAGCAAATTGGGAAGCTCCATGCCCAAAACTGTCATGGCCGAAAGTGAGAAGAAGATTATGCAAAAGACATGGCTAAACACAAGAGTAGCTGATTAATAATTCTTTCACACACCGATCACGGAGTGATAAGTTTATCTTTTCGTTTACTTTGTATTTGAAGTATTTTATTATATTTTATAAACAATTTTTCGATCATGGTTTCAATTTCAATTTCGTTTCGATTGTCTTTCAGTTACGTATTTTTGATTTATTTTTGTGGAAAATGATTCCTGATCCTTTTTCTTGTCTGTGTGTACAGTTGTACGCAGTTTAACTTTGAGGATTGGTTTTGAATTAATTATTCCTCAGGCCCAAAATCTTCAAAAACAAATCAGCCAGACAGGTAATTACTCCACGGCTCACTCCTGCCCAGAACTATCATGGCTCAATTTGCTTCACTTTTTGCCGCTGTTAACAATAGGATTCGGAGTCTATCTTTAATATGCGTCATTGGCTGAAACAGTGACCGTAAACAATACCAGATAATGGCATGTCACATAACAATCGATTCCTCAAGAATGAATACATTGGTACGCGACGATCGCTTTGTCGATGCACGATTGGTCATACTAAATTAATAAATGTATTTCTGCTTCACAGCTAAAGCTCTTTCTTGGAAGGTTTACAGGATTTTATTACTCTCAACACTCCTTACTCTTCAACAGAATTGTATCAGTCGCAAATGACTTAGGCGTGGATTCCATATGCGTAAAAACAACGGCAGAAACCAAGGTTGTTAAAAAGAAGGTGGCGTCTATCGGCCGATTTCTCTCAAAAGCACTCGCATTGCCTTCTGGGATTGTGACGTCACCTGGAAGGTTGGCAGTGCAGGCTAGGGCAAAGTAAATAAAAGGATCCTTTTATCTACTTTGCCCTGGATTTATTAGATTTCCATGCATTTATACTTTCATGGCAATAGATACGAGCAAAAGTTCATTAAATGTGCAACCCCCACCCATCCTTATAATGAAAAAGAGCATACTAATGGCGAATTCGGCTGGCTGCTCTGGCGTGCTCCAGACGCGCTCCGGAGCTCTAATAATTGTTCGGCTGGTTGCTCTTACTCTCGCAGAGCGGCTCCCACAGCGATCGGCTGGTAATGCTCCTTGCGCCAAGGAGCACTCCTTCGCGCTCTTCCAAAATCGGTGGAGCAGTGTTGCTCTCTGCTCGTCTGCTTGCGTCGCTGGAAAATCAAAATGGCTACCTCAGAGACTGAAATAGACGAAATTCTTTTACAATTATTGGATAGTTCTTCATCTGACAGTTCTTCCGATGAAGAAGACGAAGTTTTGGCTTTATTAATGGCAAAACATTCGGAACGGCCGAAAAAAATTCCAAAAATTGAGAATTTTGTTAATTTTGCCGATACATATACGGATGAAGATCTTTGTGTTATAATTAGACCTCGTACTCTATGCATTATTATGAATATTCCACATAATAAATAGATGAATATCCTTGGAATAAGAGCTATAAAAATGCAAATATACTTTCCCTATCCAAATATATAGTATACGTCATTTTTTTCAACAGTTCATTTTATCCATGATTTATTACACTGCATTCGTTAAAAATTTACACTCCGTGAATAAAAACAGTTTTCAACTGATTTGTACAATACATTAACGGTAATTTAATAATTATATTAAATAATTATGTGGATTTTTTCCTTTATAAATTAATAGAAAACATAAAATAAAATAAATTAAAATAAATTTAACTTAAATTACATATATATTGAAGTATTTCTCCTGAATTTCTTCAACCGCCAACAGGACCTTAAGCTCAACCATCTCATATAATATTGGCCTTTATATGTTTTTTATTTTATTTTATCTTTTCTATTAATCTATAAAGGAAAAATACCCACATTACTATTTATTATAATATATTCTTTTTACTTAAACTATTTAATCTAATAATTAATTTATATTGCTGTCTTGAATAAAAATAGTGTTGCTAGCAGAGTGCGTTGCCTCTAGACGAGTTTGGAGAACTGATAAAACAATGTTCGTCTGCTCCAAGCTTTGTTGCTGCTCTCGGCCAGATTGATCACGTGACTCGAGCAATCCCTTTGCACCCTAGGAGCAGTCAGCCGAATTCGCCATTAGTGACTTGTAACGAGCAGGAGTGCTCCTGATACGAGTGTTAAAGCGCAAAAATCCAACCGATTGTACTAACAGAAAATCGAAAGAGAAAATTCGAAACCTGAAAGAGATATTTAGAAAATAAAATATACAGAACACTCTTCGCTTTCATCTTCACCACCTTCACTCGTAGCAAGTAATTAAAACTGTTCAGTGGCTTCAGATTCATTTGAAGACTGTAAACCACGTTTGGAAAAACGATGAGGTTGGATACGCTTTTACTCTCAAATTGTAATTTGAGCAAATTGAAAGTGTTCAGGCTCAAACAGAAAGTAATCGGGAATGTAGGCATTGCTTTTTTTCCCTATCATATTTCTACAACCATACAAGTAATGGCAGATGTTTAATGGTGTAATAGCACTAATGCTAAATTATTGAATACTGTAACAGGTTAATCGTGCAGAATTGCTTTGACGAGGTGGCCTCGCTGTTGCTTTTGTATATCAGTGCCAAATGTATATAAATAGACCTTTTATTTGCATTCTCTGAATTTTAAACACATATTATTCCAATAAAATATTTCTATAAAATCTTGGCACGTTTTTTTTTCATTAATATTGGTAATAAATAGTAGAAATAGGCTGGAAAATAAGGGTCCCCCCGCTATTCCTTTTCTATGGCGTTCGTCTGCTCCAAACCTACCAGATGACGTCACACGTCAGTAGCCAATGACCATCGATCACCCGATAGAGGCCACCCTCTCTTTAACAACCTTGGGCAGAAACCACAAGGCAGAAAATGTTCTGACGTCAGTTCCTGCTTTCGTCTTGCTGCCCGACAGAAAACGCCTGTTTTTTTCGAATTAGATTGAGTCATAGCCTACTACAAAGATAAGAGAATTTTCTATCGGGCAGAAAGAAGAGAGCGGGAAGTGATGTCGGAACATTTTCTGCCTTGTGGTTTCTGCCGTTGATTTTACGCATGTGGAGTCCACGCCTAATACCCCGAAATTCACAAAAAGCGAAAAAATAAACACTTTTCAAAATTTCAAATAGTATTTCATTCACTACGTTACCTCACCAAAGAAATGCAACCTACCCCAAATTTTTTACTTTGGTATTATATTACGATTATCTACAGTTTCTCGGTTTGGTTATTGGAGTATGAAGCAATTTTGAAATGCACCAGCAGTTAGATTCTCCAAAAGAATACCAATGTTTTATATAAAAATAAAATTTGCTTCTCAGATTCAAACGGATTGTGCGAATAATTGGTCATTTGCGAATGGCAGCAATATTATCAGATAAATCAAATGAACCCCCCCCCCATAACGCACACTATTTTAATCTCATTCGAAACCAAGACTAACGCGATTATTTAGTAACCTTAACAAAATAGTTAGGATTTGCAAATCTGCTGAATGAAATCTGTGCAAAGGATAAATTTAACCTAATGATCTACTTAACACCCTAAAACAACAGATACTTATTTGAAAACACGATATCTTAGTCGGACATGTGGCGTTAAGACGTTGCTGCATTTTCCTCTAAGAAATGGTCGCGGCTCGCTTCCTAACAAGAACATTTAAATTCTATTCAAAGACGATCCGATTCATTGTGAAGACGTGACTGGATTAAAAAAATAAATAAATAAAAAATAAAAATAAAAGGAGAGAGAGGAAAAGTAGAGAAATATTTTGGAAACGATTTCTTAAGATTTGTTAGACGCCAGCTGGAAGTAAATCATTCAAATTTTGAAAGCGCAAGATTATTGCACCACTTCGGAAAGGAAAGTCAATGGCAAATACGTGTAAAAGGCTTAAGATGACTCATTTTTTTTGCGAAATCAATATTTTTACATTTAGTTTGGCTAACGTTTTTCATAATTACTCTTCTTTATGAAGTTTCTCCAATTTTGCAATATCCACAATAAACTGCTATAGCGGTATGGCATAGTATATCCTCTTGTAAGTCTAGAGTCCCATAATCTGAATGTATTTTCAGTGGAAGTTCAATGTCAACACTGCTTCATTGATACAGTATTCCGTAAAGCGGCGTTAAATAGCAAAAGAAGAAAGCAACTATTTATTTTATATTAGCAAGTCAACTAAAACCAGAAAATTTGGTTGAGATGTTTTTATAATTTATGTCCTCTCAATCCAAGAGACTGCTTTAATAATGACTGTTTTACACGTTGTTCCGTTGACAATTGTTTATAAAACATTATTATTAGATTTTAATTACAAGCACGGTCTAGAATACAATGGTCCGAAACGTCCATTGTTAATCCACCAATCAAGTTCCTTGAAGACGGAGGGAAGCAGACATCAACGATTAATGAAGAGTAGATATTATAAGCATAATAAAAACTTAAAAATCGTAAAAGTCTGAGGAGCTAAAATTTGTGATATATTTGGAAATGTATGATTTAAAAACTAAATTAAACCAGGGACAGTGTTTCCTCCCTTTCATGATTATACCTGTACAAAAGTAAGATTAAAATATAACGTCCATCTTTATTTACTCATAACTCCTGTTGCAATTGTTATTCACGAACGTCATTATTTCTCCCAGTAATCTCCATTGGTAAACTACTGAAGGGGAAAGTATCTCGTCACTTTCACCAGTGACGAAATTGAGTGACCTTTAGAACTTCCTTTCACGAAATATATTTAAGAGCCGCTTTTCAAATTCCCCCAGTTTCTTTTGATATTCTCAACCTGAAACACGCAAGAAATGCATTTCGGAGGTAGAAACAAAAAATTTATGTTTTATTTTAAGATTTTTAAGTTTACTATGCATGCATATCCCTAGACATTTTTTTAACATTAAAGAGTCTCAAATAACTCTACGTTGCTGAAGAATTAAGTTGTATCCAATATACTCTACATTTAATGGGGTTGTTAATAAAATGTGCCCAGATCCATGATGTAAAAACGCTCACTTAGAATCTTGTTGCTTATATTTAAGATATATAATAATACCACGAGCTTTCCGGGAGAAATAGTCAGAATATAAAAATTTAAGTCAAAATAGAAATCTTTAAAATGTCATATTTGGGTAAACGATATTATTCGATGCTTGTTATAACCGGCTAGATTCCAAGGTACCATGTCAGAATCTCACTAGATATACATGTATTCAAATGACACGTGTAAAATGATTTAGCTGCAAGAAAAACAACAAAGTTTGAAGCATTCGATTTGAAATTCTGAGACTATACACAAGGTTTTTAACAAACTAGAGTAATACAGGTTGTTAGGGTAAATTTTACAATAACTAAATTTTACTTTTTTTTTTTGACTTGTTTTGCCTACTTTGACTAACTTAATTCACCCATGACTTCTCCAGAGTTATCCCAAGTAAAAAAAACCTGTTGCATGTAAGATTTTTCACTCATAAAATCCACGCAATCTGCTGCAAATCATTAAAACCCAATAAAAACATGTTTAAGGTAATTTATTTAATTCGGAGTGGTTGAATAGGGGGTAAATTTGCTTAGATAAATTTTTGAATAATTAAGCTTTTTTTTTTTAACATTGAAAATTGTTGAAAATTTAAAATTTCAAAGTATTATCGATATCCATTTAAAAAGCTAATGTGCAGTATTATCTTCGAAGACTCATAGTAGAAAACATTTTTATATATCCACCAGAAGCGTAGATGAAAAAGTGTTCTGTAGAAACAACGCGTGAGCATGCTACAGTTGTGTGAAAATCACGGACTCTGCTTTTCTTATTCCCGCTGCTTTTAATGACTGTCCTTACGCTTTGTGGATCCGTCATAATATTTCTTTAATTAATAATATTCAATGTAAGAGTGGGTTGTTGGCTTATCATATTATTGTTGAATTTAAATGTATATTGTTGCATGAAAAACGGGTGGTTTTTCACTCATAAAACCCGTGCAACCTGCGGAAATCCATAGCAAAATAGTGAAAAACCTTTCCCGGACTATGTTAAAGCATCATGAAAAGTTTGACGCCCCTTTGTTTCGCAGTTGTAGAGCTTATCGCGAATATACACAGACAGAAAAAACAGACAAACAATGACTTTTATTAATAGAGATAACGACGCCTGGTAAATAGTTTTAGTTATCGACAGAAAAACCGAGAGGAAAGATATATTTCTCGTTTTTAACCATTAAGTTAGACATGAATTATTGATTTAAGGAGTTTAAATAATTAGTTTAAATTTGAGATGAATTTTGTCTCCTTATAATGGGGAAAAATTGTGTAATAAGAAAACAAAATTAAAATTAAAGTCACCAATCTTGAAAAAACTTTGGAGATGGAACCAGTCTATTGAGGATGTAGATGAAGTTCTTGTGTAGTCTATTGAAGTTGGTAGAAATAAAACCAGTCTATTGAGGATGTAGATGAAGTTCTTGTGTAGATGATGTTGATAGGAGAAGACGGTGATCTTGAAGTACTGATGAAATTTTGAAGTGTTGATCCAAATTTTTGGGGTAAATTTCAAATAATAACGTTTTCGAGAATTTTTTTCTCATCATCAATAGTTACATTCTTATTTAAACTGTTTACAACTGTCAAATATTTTACCAACTGATGATGAGAAAAAAATTCTCGAAAACGTTATTATTTGAAATTTATCCCAAAAATTTGGATCAACACTTCAAAATTTCATCAGTACTTCAAGATCACCGTCTTCTCCTATCAACATCATCTACACAAGAACTTCATCTACATCCTCAATAGACTGGTTTTATTTCTACCAACTTCAATAGACTACACAAGAACTTCATCTACATCCTCAATAGACTGGTTCCATCTCCAAAGTTTTTTCAAGATTGGTGACTTTAATTTTAATTTTGTTTTATTATTACACAATTTTTCCCCATTATAAGGAGACAAAATTCATCTCAAATTTAAACTAATTAAGTTAGACAGTTAATATTTAGTATTGCAAATATAGACCAAGTACATTAAAAAAATCTAGAGTAACAAAACTGTGGATACTTAGAGTCAAGAAGAGAGATGTCCTTCCATTCTACGTTGTGGCTCTCTTCTTGATTAAAAGAGTACATTATTTTTATAGCTTTCCTTCCATTTTTATCCAATAATAACTTTACCTTATGTTTGGAGCATTAACTCCCGATTTCATTTATTAATTTCTTATGAGTGTTTATCAGCTTTCTGATAGTTTGGTAAGGAGGAATTGACGGTCTGCGAACCGGGTGCCTTCCCTATTATTGGGCTTCACCTTAGGACACTTGGAGACAGCATTGCTGTCCCGTGTCTGCGATAGCCCGGTCGGTGACACTTGTGGTCCCTAATTCGAATTCAGGTCGCGGAATTTTTTTCTTCCATTTTTAACTTTTGCGAAAATTCTATTTGCAAAACTAATGTTTCTACCCAATCTTGGAATTTCCTCACTTGCTTAAAGGAGTTTCCAGCCTTTATGCCTTTTCTATCCGCTATTAAAAATACTTTGCCCAGGAATATTACCACGTAAATAAAATATTTATCTCATGATTAGCTACCACGGGTAATTACTTAAAACTTAATAGCACTCTACTGACTTTAAAACTTTTGCCAGGTTTCGTCCTTTGGTTAGCAATCGTTTTCGCAATGATGGCAGTTCCACACTCGACGGCAACAACCATAGTGACTGAAAACGTAACGACATCAAATCCCAAAGAACATTTGTGTGCTCCTCCAGAAGTTCTATTTGGACCTTGCTATTGTAAATTCAATGATAAAATACTAGAAGTGAGGTGCAATGATCAGAAACATAAAGAATTCGTTAAGGTAATTGGTAATAGTTAGTTATATATCATAATGTGTACAAACAAATGAAGGGCTCGGGCGTAAAACATAACCCTCAAAACTGTTGTTTTTGTGATAGCAGGAACCAAAAAGGACACTATGTGTCATCTATGCAGTGAAATACTCGAATAGTTCAATTTATGCCTCATAGATGGTTCGCAGTTGTTGTCATTGTAGGCAACCCACAATGCTTTCGGTAAACCAAAATGTTCACTTGCTCATATCTCGAAAGCATTTCCGTGTGGGTTATAATCTTTTATACCCCAACCCTTCAAATACTTAAAGACGCAACGGTTTTCATCAAATTTTATTCGATGTCTTATTTCTAGTATGCAACACAGCTGCAAAACATCCTAAACAATACGATGACTTATCTGATTCATCGGCGAGGAAAAATCGACATCAAACCTTTTTTGAGTTTCTTCCGAGAAGTAATTCCCAATTCACACCGCAATCGTACCACCGCAGCACTTTCGCCAAAACCGAAAGCCAACTGATCTTCCAGAAAAACAAACAATCACTCTGCTTTTATGTTTATAAAATATTGTACATTTTCATGTTTATCTACTTAGGATTACACTTCGAATTAAACCAAATTGGTACAGAACTTCTTATATTTTAAATGTTCTATTCAATTTAGAAGAAGAATTCACTTCCATAACCAAGGGACAAATCGAGGATAATGGTTACATTGTATTAAAAAAAATGATCGGTTCTATTAAAATGTGAACATAGTAAAAGGAACAAACGAATTTCTATGTGGATTTGTGGTTTCATTTTAATTTGTTCACATTCTGTACAATTTGAATACAGTTTGAGGCTTTTATTATTTACCCATATTGGATCAAGTCTATTATTAAAGCTTGTTTAATCTAATTCTCTGACTTATTTCAGTTTTGTGTTTACACACTTGAAAATTTTGAGAACCTATGTCCTATAAAAATAAACACTGAGTGATCAGATTATTATGACCACCCCATCAGTACTTCGTTGGGCCACCTTTTGCCTTCAATACTGCAGCGATTCTTCTTGATATTGACTCCACGAGATGTTGAAAGGTAATGCGAGGAATCTGATACCATGCCTCATGAATAGTACTGTCCAGTTGTATGAGATTTGATGGTTGTGGAACCACCTACCTGATGGCTCTTTCAACTTCGTCCCACAAATGCTCAATTGGATTGAGATCTGGTGATCGTGTGTGCCACCTAAGCAAGGTAAAGTCTTCCTCATGTTCTTGAAACCACTCCTGCACAATACAAGCACCATGGCATGGCGTATTGTCTTGTTGGAAGAAGCCATCTCCATTGGGAAAAGCCATCAACATGATAGGATGAACTTGATCAGCAACGATACTTAGGTAAGTTGTGCTATTCAGATGATGTTCCACACGAATTAAAGGGCCCAAATCAGGGCAAGAAAACATGCCCCAAACTATACCACTGTCCCCACCAGCTTGAAAGTTTGTACTCATGCATGTGTGGTTCATGCTTTCATACCGTTTCCGCCAAATTCTCACTCTGCCATCTGCATGATGCAACTGGAATCGTGATTCATCGGACCACATGACTTTTTCCAATGCTTGACTGTCCAATCCTTGTGTTCCTGTGCCAATTGGAGACGTTTCATCCTGTTAACTGAAGACAGCAAAGGTGTTCGAACAGGTCTTCGGCTTCCATATCCCATAAGATGCAGTGTACGGCGAACAATGTGTTCAGAGATCATTTGAGAGGATCCCTGATTAGGATCTGCAGTAATTTGATGCACTGTTGCCCTTCTGTTATCTTGTACCAGTCTTGCCACTCTCCGGTCTGCCCGAACATTGACTAGTCGCTGACGGCCACAACTCGCACGTTCAGACCCAGATTTCCGGCTGAGAGTCCAGTCTTTAAACACTTTAACAACAGCTGCTCTTGAACATTTAGCGAATGCAGCTGTTTTGCTGCTACTCGCTCCATGGCTCCCGAGCGTCAACAATTATTCCACGTTCAAGGCTGTTAAATCGCGTCGTTTTCCCATACCTTCAGAAACAAATCACTTCTACTGTCGTGGTAAACAACCTGTTTCCCTATTTATAATGGTCTGGTCCTCTAGCAACTTCAGCACGAAATCATAGCTAATTTGCCTACAAACGTCAGGTGGTCATAATAATCTGGCCAGTTAGTCTAGGCTATACTTACGTTGCTTCTATTATGTGAAGCGAGTCTCATTAAATGGTCTCAATTTCAGTATTTTTATAAAGTGGTGGCTTTCAAAATATATTCAAAATGTGCAAAGAATTTAAAAAATAAAATGTTTTCTGAAAATTCAAACGCCCAAATACTAGATATTATTTTTTGTTCCGTCTGAATGAATTATGCATTCGAACCTGATAAAATTGTTTAGACAGTTTTATTGCAATTATTATTATTATAGGCATGTGCTTAAAAAATAACGCCATAAAGGGAACCCTTCTTGTTAAATCTGGTGATTATCTGTTTCAGTGCGAAATCGAAATTCAGTTCAACTATTTTAGACTATCAAAAATTAGCGATCCAAAGACAAGAACGGTAATCACAGAAAAAAGGAGAAATTTATTAAACAGGACTAGAAAAATGTTATTTCATTGGTCGACGTTTTACACTTATAACATTTTAAGAGGAACGGATCAGTTAAATGTTATACACTTTGAAAATAGCATAAAATATTAAACAATTTTTATTACTTTTACATTTTACTGAATCAGTGAAGATCATCGACTGTCAAGTCTTCTAAAGCTTTCCCATTGGTGCATTTAAGCCCTACAATGTGAGCCTTGTAATCGGACGATTTTTCCACCAACCACTGTAGCATGTGATTGCAAACGAACGTATTGCCTATTATAAGAAAAAATAAATAAATAAACGCCTTCCTCATACCATCTCCAAAGGCCCGCTGTCTATCTCAAAGTATTTAAATCTTTCACAGAATAAATCCAACAACTAAAGAAAGGCTATTTACCGGTGACATCAATTTTCCCTTCGGTAATAAACAACGCAGGATAGGCATAGTCTTGGAAATCTAAAACATTCTTAAAGACCATTCTAGGAAACAACTCCAGTCGATTATTTTTGATATCTAACCACTGTGGGGTTAATTTTTCGAATGCAGTTGGATGAATCTAAGAATAATTCAAAATAAATGCAAGTGAATTTATAGCTTAGTTCAAATACAAGAGCAATGCTCCAATGGGAAAAAAGTCTTTACTAAACATATTTTTCTAATCACTCTGCTAAAACTCGTTTATTCAAATATTCTTAAATAGCCAAGTTGGAATCCTTATCCATATTTCAGATTAAACTAAGTTCATTGAAAAGATAAAATACCATGTAGAAGGGTGCCAATTTACTTACCAAAGGAGCTGAGAGCATATTGTCGGTTAAATTGACCAGAGGTCTAGAGAGGCCTTTGTTGACAGGCACACTCAAACTGTATTCGTCCAATTTTCGAATCTTATTTTCGTAGAGATCGATGTTGACCACGTGGGGAATGCTTGCGAAAGCCCTTTTACCAATAGTTTCGATTCTATTCCGTTGCAGGTAGATAGATGTTAGCCTCGGATTATCAGCGAACGCATCGTCGGGTATCTCAGTCAAGGCAAGATCATCGGTGATGGTAATCATGTACAATCCTCTCATGTTATGAGTGGATCGGAAGTCGAAATGCGACAGGCGGTTACCTTTGAAAATAATGTATTCGATCTTTTCCTCGAAACCTACAAATGTTTAATAACAAAAGAAAAATGAAACTAAAACATGGTTAATGTTTAATTTCAAATAGGCGGAAAGCAATTTACCTTTGAATGCGTCTTTTTCGACCGTATGCAGTAGGTTATTCTCAAAGGTGGCTGATTTGAATGTGGCATTGCCGAAGAGTCCCTGAGAAAGAGATTCCACCTTGGTGTTCTGAAGGACTAGTTTCTGGAATGTGACGAAATAAGGAAGCCTTTGAAAGACCGCCTTCAGATCATCGACGGTAGTGGAAGGATCAGAACAATTTAAGGTGGGCTCAGGTAAGCCTTCGATGCACCGACAGGGACTCGAATCCCATTGACTTGGGCAAGGCGTGAGTGGATAGGCCTCTAGGAATGACGGCAAGACGATGACGGCGACGATGATGGGAAACATGAGAACTAGATAAAAATAACACCTTATATTAAAACAGAGGTAAATGATGGGTTAAGTTAAAAATTAGATTGCTGGTTTAATTAAATGGTAAGCTCCACGATTATATAAAAACTTCATTGACCGTTAAATCGAGAAAACCAAAAGAGAAAGAAAAGTCCCTAATGAACTTGAGCAGCTTTATACGTCTTCTTTAAATATGATTGAGACTGTTTGCTAAGTTCGACTTACCTCTTCCGTAATGATAATGAAATATTTCACAAAACTATCTGAGGATCACAGTGGGAGTATAAAGCGAAAGGAAATTATTGAAATATTTTCTTAGGGATATGAGGGAAGCAGTCAATAAGGAAATAAAGGATGACGAAGAACATAATCATGCACATACTCATTATCAGCAAGAGCTGATAAAAAGTTAGACACTGCTTTATGGCAATATTTCGCTTTGATAGCAGAAATTTATGCTGGAAAATGACAAATACGACGTTGGGAAATCCCGTCCTGTATTCTACTCCAGAGTTCTCGTCTTAAATTAGCTGTTGAATTTATGCAGGCATTCTTATATATAGCGAATGAAATACAAAAGGTAGATGACAGTTCATAAAGACCGTCGTCCCAAAGCGTCTTCACTTTGTAATAAATAATAGAATCCTAATCTTCTACCAATCCTCAAATGCTTCCTTTTATGAGAGGATAACTATAATATACGAAAATTTCTTGTTAAAATGAGATGAGCTACTATGATGAGACTACACAAAAAAAGAACTTGATAAACAAAAAAATAAAATAAAATCTTAATGAAAATCATTCTTTATAATATATTTTTTCGAAAGATATACTACAGTTCTCAAATCCTTCATCTAGATTAAAAAGCATTTTAGCACATTTATAAAAGACTGGTAGTAAATATATTATCTAACAGTGAGTCGACAGCAGAAAAAGTAAATTAACATAGAACTCTTTTTCATTTTCAATCAGTATACAGGGTGATTCAGAAAGTTAGGTCAAGAATGAAATACCATTACAGTTTGTAGCGGGGAACAATAAAGTTAGGTAGGGTCCATGTAAATTAGGATCTAAACATTTAAAGGAGAGAACACGAACAATTTACAAGAGAGGAAACGAAACATGTAACTCCATTGTCGTACAATGGATCGCTTGACTAATACGGAGCTGGCGGACATGCATCTCGTCTACGGCGAGGCACAGGGTAATGCTTCTGAAGCGTGTGGAGAAATCAGTGATTCTCCGGACATCTTCACCAGAGTTCATGAGAATCTCGTCCGCAGACTAAACACCTGCATCGAGGTTCAGGGTCGGCATTTTGAACACCTACTATAATGTCATTCCTACCTCGTACAAGTTGCATTATCTCTGTAAGGATGCATTTCCGGACCCGTGTTTATAGGAAAAATTTTGTTGCCCGCTACAAACTGTACGTGGTATTTCATTCTTGACCTACCTTCCTGAATCACCCTGTATAGAATAACGAATAAGTGGACGATTTGTTAGCCTAATTTTTCGTTATCCCCCCCCCCCCCCTCTCCAAAAATAAATGTCTAATTTGAATGAAAAACAGGTAAATGCTCGCGATCTTTAAGCCAAACAACAATTTAAGATACTCATCAATTAGGTCTCAGTAACCTTTCTAAATTACTATTGGATTTCTTTAAAGTGACTGCATTAAATTTACAAACATTATACATTTTCACCGAATAGAAAACTTCATTGGCATTTGAAATATCTGTACTAACAACTGGCATTTTGGACCGAACAAATTGTCCTCAATTTTTAAAAGCAAACCTTAAAAATATACAGCCAGAGAATTGTAATCACAACCGGAGTTCGAAGTGACCAGGATATTCTAAATAGAATATTTATTTATGTATTCTGTTTACTTAATAAAAATGGTTAAAGAATTTCTAAAATGGATAAATATTTTGCGTTTCATTTCAGTTACTCACGTTATCGATTAGCCGATTAGCAAGATAGACTACAATGCCTTTAGAGATATATTATAGGGGTCTAAAAGCGTTTCTGAAAGGGAGCAAAATACCGTTCCATCCTCAATGATTGTATCACGGCGTTAATAAAGAGCTTAGTCGACACCGATCGGGGTTATTATATGGGACATCTTTTATTTGCTATTTGATAACGAAAGTAGATCGCATTTCCAACACGAATTACAACTACTACATTAACACTTAATATCCAAGAAACGGGTTATTGAATTCCATTGAAATTCTTCGAACGAATTCGATTTGTGAAATGATTTATCATTCAACGTAATTCAAGAGTTCAATAAACAAAATGTGATCAATGCACTTGATGTCGACCCATCGTGAGTGCATCATTTGAATTTAATCCACAAGTGGAACGTCGAGTTTTGTTTCTTCTCCTCGGTTTGACAATAACTTAACATTACTAATAGCCGGTCTCTTTTGATATAGTATCCTTTAGAAAATTATTTTGCTATAATTTACGACATCATATTCAGATATTTTCTACTATCGCATTAATCAAAGACATAGTTTTAGTTATTCTTGATGCTTTTTAAAATTCCAATAAACTTTGAATTATATTTTCTCCTAACGAAGACGTATCCTGATTGTTGCTAATCAGAGCTCTTCTTTTTCCATTTCTTAGATTAAACAGCGAATATCATGCAGCCTTTCTTGAAAAATTTAGAAACAGCTTAATTGATCTTGTATTAAATTACTAAATAAAAAAAGCTACTATTACACTATTTATATTGTAAAGAGAGATCTGGGGGCGAATAGCTTCCTGTTCCTGAGGAATTTTCTAAACAGTTCGCCCAGAAGAGCGAGTTCTTTGCTGTACATGGTTTATTACTTTTATTTTATTTAAACAATATTTTGTAGGCGGAAACGAAACTCGATCTTCTAGGCATTCCTGAAACACAAAGGTAATATCGCCTTCAATTACAGGTGAAACGACATTCTATGGTCATGGAAGCAATGTTTATGGCCTGTCGGACAACAACGATTTCTATGGAGAGTGGTGAACTTAAACAACCGCCGCCATTTCCGTTTCCGCTTTGGAGGGCGAAACCGATGACCTCAGTCAGAATTAAAAAAAAAAAAAAAAAAAGAAATGACACGACGGGGACAAAAAAATAAAATCCAGGAAGGGAATCCATGTCATACGGTTCAAAAAATGTCACCATTATGTGCTGATGTAGATATACATTGTATAGCAAGCAGACTGTAATGTACAGGAAGGATACAGCTGTCGATCGAGAACCGATATATCAAAGTAATAAAGTAAACAAAGCAAAAAAAGATATCAAAACATAATATTCACAAGCAAATGATGTCTTTTTTGTTATGCTTAGCGACTTGTTTCGTGGAATAAAAGGGGACATGAACTTCGAAATCGAATTTTCTTTTTTAATTTCTTCTCTAATAAATCTGTATGACAAATCAGTGTTACAGTCTTTTAAGGCTTGCTACGTTCAAGAAATCAGACTTAGAATCGAGTCATTTATTAGATATTACACATAAAACTGAGAATGATTTTATTTCGATAATATTTCTATTTCTGCATATAATTGGACTAAACAATCATAAAGATGGCTCCATTCGACACTTAATAATAATTTGAATACCAGAAAAACGCTTTGAGCAGACGTACTCAATCAAATTCGTAAAATAAAACTAAAAGGCGCAAAGAAAATAGAAAAAATTTATCTAAAAGAATGTACTGCTTTGGTTTAGAGTTTATTCATTAACTTTTTATACTTTTTTCTTTTATTTTTTACTGGTTTGATTACTATTGAGTTGGGTTAATGTAATTCCGCGAATGTCGTCATGCTTTTGCCTTAAGTTTTAAGACACTCACAAGTTTGCAATGGGTTTAGTCTATTAAAAATGGTAATTAATATGAAGTAATAAAGGGGACATATATTTCTTAGTCCATTTATTATTTTAAATGACAATTACTTGAATTAGTAAAAGTAAGCGAGAGACGCACTAAGCCAAGACAAAAAATTTCGTCTGAAAGTAAGTAAAGAATGATCTAAAGCGGATTTTCTCACGCCAAACCTCAGATGTTTAAATAATTGACGAAAATAGGAAAGAAAATTCCACAACCTGGGTTTTCTTCTACACCTTATTGTGATTTTAAAATTTGAGTTACTGCTCCATTGATCTACTGAAGAAAGATATGCCATAAATGGGTTGAATTCTAAACAAGAAACGGACATTTTTATACAGCATATCACTAAGGAAATTATCGGCAAATTTAAGAGATCAGTTAGACCAAAATAAAAAAGAAAAATATTGCAGAGTCATTTGATTTGCCATTGTGATGAAATGTCTTTTCCTGTTAAGTTTGTGTTCAATTCATTCAGCAGAAATTCATTCGAGTGAGCTACATATCTATTGCAATTGTATATGGTGCCTACAACTTTAACACTTAGACCGGATTGTTTTAATTGCTCTACAAAATCTTCCCCGCGGATGTTACTTAATTTTCTTATCACGGTTATCCTTCACCTTGTTGTTCTAATATTTCTCCCAGAATAAATCCTATCAAGGTTAATCTCGAACGGATATGCTTGAAAATGTGATGGTTTTGAAACTTGCATTTCTTTCCAGAAAAAATCAACTTCAAGTTTTAACATTTATATGATTTACTTTCCAGCTTATTGAATTACTAGTTTTCTTTTTGATTTGCTTGATTATTATTTTTTTTTAATAAAAAGGAGAAACTCAACAAAACTCTGTCATCCAATTCTTGGAAATCTCTTCATTCACGGAAGACATTCTATTTCTTTTCCGATACTGTGTGCGATGGCGAAACAAAAATTGCTTTTTTTTTCTACTATTTTGCTCGGCGAAGAGCTCGATCTGATTGATTTACGAACAAACGTTGCCTCCTTTATCATGTAGAGCGGAACAGTCATAATAATTTCATCGCTGATAAAAGCAATTTTAACAGAACAACAATAGTCAGTCCATCTCTCCATATCTACCTGGAACCTTACAAATAGACGGATAGTCTATAATCAGGTTATAAACACGTGACAAGAGCAACGCCGCTGTGATAGCTTCACCCATTCGAGGTTGCGATCCCATTTTCTATGTGCCATCATCATCCTCATCATCATCATCATTATCCGTAGGTGAAGAAAAAGCGTCCAACGCTCGAGGGGGGATTTCCTGTTTCCCTCGGGGACCCACTCAGTTACGTCAGCGCTAGTTACGCGTCACACACTGGACGACTCACCTGAAAAAGGATCCCTTCCCGCGTTCAACGTCAATAGAGTTTCATTCAAAACACCTCTCAGCCACGGCTTCAAAGGGTCCACGAAAACAACACAAAAAATGCTCTGGAAAGGTAAGGAGTCCAATGTTACAGGAAACTTTTAAAGCCTTTCTTTAAACTCTATTTTTAAACGTCGCATCTTTTCGGAGGAATTCTGACAACGATACTGAAATTTTAGATTTTTATTAACTGTTAAATTACGTTCTGCTACATTACATTTATCCTATGTATCTAATTGTTTTTAATAATACTGCCGAAGTTTAACATGAATGACAGTGAACTGCAATTATTCGTTTAAAATAGAAAGACTGCTCAATCGCTTTTAAATCGACAGCTAAGGTAGAAAAAAAAAGAAGCCAGTTATCTGCCAACATTGGTTTAAAAAAAGTGAATAGATCAACTTAATTTTTTTTTCTCTAATCACAAAAACTATTTTTGAAATTCATGTTGTAATATTCGTGGCATGAATACCCTTGCCACTCCGCTTGAAGTTAAATAGCTTTGATTACTCTAGAATTTTATTCAGTATGAAAAAGAGAAAAGACACCATTAAAGAAAAACTGCTTGAAATTCAAAAGAGTAATTACGATTTATTACCGCGAACATTATTATTAATTTAAATGCTATACTTAATACTTCAGTTGCCTTTCAATGCATCGGATAATGTTTTCAAAATGTAGCTCCACGACTGTAAGCGTAAACATTTGAGGTTCTCGAGTTCATAAGACCTCCTCCACGATAACAATCTACTTCCTCCATTCCTTAAGCTTTAATTTCAAGGTGCTTCTCTCACCGGAGGTACATTCTGCAAATCTTACATCACCGGATCTAGGCTTCGTGCCCTTAACTAATAGTAGTCACTCTGTCTATCCAACTAACTACCTTTGTATTAAATTCCCGGAAATTCTGATAATGCGGTTCTGTTAAAAAACGGTGTTAGAGACGTAAAAAGGAATTTACCGTAAAAGGCTTCTAGGAGGCAACCCCAATAGTCAATAAATCTAGTCAATGCAATATTCAACGAACGAATCTATATTTCCGTCTGTCTGCTGTGACAACTTATGATAAAAAACAAAATATTTGCAGAAAATAAAATTTGAATAGTTAATAAACTATTTTGAAAAATAGTTTTAACCTAGGTTAGATGCGTTTTCAAATTTAATTTTCTGCATATATTTAAAGGTGCGGGACATATGATATATAAAATGAATGAATCTTTCATCGCTGATTACGAATATCTCATCCAAATTTCTGTGGGATCACTAGTTCCCGAGATATCGACCGAAAACAGAATTTCCGAAATATGATATATCTCGAAAATGGCGAGTCACAGCAAAACGGAACCAAAACAGTTTAATATTATTCACAAAATCAATATATTTTTGTATTTGACCAGTGGTCAATATTCCGATGGATACTTATCGAAAAATCATAATTATCATTTTTCGGATGATAATTTGTAAAAGTTAATCTGATTAACCGATTTGAATGCTGCAGGCACGCCATCGCAGTTATCATAACCGCAAGCTCTCCAAGCGTATAAAAGCATTGGACGTTATCCTGGAGCTTGAAGCTGATTGTACACCAGTGAATGCATTTTGATTATGAGTAGACGATCATGTAGTTTTGTTGTGTGTGATGAATTTAAATACAAAATTTGCACAATTTCATTTATTCTTCTAACCAAAATTTTGTATTGCCTAAAGAAGAAAACGTCAAGCGGTTGTATTAATGATGATGTTGATTTAGGCATTACCAAAAACATCCAAATTGTTATCATCAGTGGTTAATTTTTGTGCATCCGAATGTTCTCCCCATCGGTCCACGATCAACCATGTTATCATCTATCAAAATCTAGATCAAAACAATTTTGGAACCATGATACTACGTGATTTTTGGTTAACTTTCCAGACTTTGAACATTCGACCACAACATTACCATAGTTTTCAACTATTCTATTCACATCTTTTGCAACTTCTGGTCCAAACTTATTTCCGGTTATTTCTC
The DNA here is from genome assembly GCA_023313115.1 of Rhysida immarginata. Classification (NCBI taxonomy): domain Eukaryota; kingdom Metazoa; phylum Arthropoda; class Chilopoda; order Scolopendromorpha; family Scolopendridae; genus Rhysida; species Rhysida immarginata. The sequence goes on along the minus strand of JAHWFO010047825.1, from coordinate 4,940,953 downwards.
AGAAACAAATGTAAAACTTACGTCCTAAATAACCAGATTTTGATAGATGAACCTGAATAGAATAGGAATGAGTCAATGCATGTTTGGATACAACCTGTCCTTGGACAGTTTTTGTGCCAGTAATTTCATAAGTTGCAGGTGATACCAGTTCATAATTGAATCCACTTTGATCAGTGTTAAAAACCATATTATCTGGTATATTTTCTTCTATTGTTTTTGAATTTACATTTGTGACAAACTGTTCTGCATTTTGAGTTATCTGTGGATTGTCAATAATTCGTGATTTTGTCATAAACCTGGTGATTTTACGCATAGTAATATGTAGCTTCTTCTTCATTCTAACATAAAACGATGCACCGGCACATTGTCTAGACGGCTTGTAAAGAATGACAGCATCTTGGATCCATTTTTGTATCAGTGGTTTTTTAACAATAACACATTTCGAACGACTAACCAGAAATTGCTCCGTTACGTATTCGTGAATCTTCTTATACTTGTCATGTTCACTTCCACCACGTTTAACATAATCAATCACTGCATACCCCTTAGCTTCTGTTTCTAAACGAAAATATTTTTTCGTTTTCGATATTTCTTTGCCAGCATCTTTCTTCTTCAGATAATAATAATAATTATAAATTTGATGAATTTTTTATCAGAATAAGTTGCAGCAATTCCTTTTCTTTCATGAGGTATGTAATCTTTGTCTGGATCATACAATGGATCATTTTCTTCTTCTTCTTCAAGACACGTTTCCTGATTGTCTTCGACATCAAATGTTTCTTCTTCTTCAAGTTCCAATGTTCCATATCGGGTTATGATTATACATAACAGATAGTTGGCTGATGATACGCAATGCACGTACATTTGATATGATGATTGTTGATGAATTTAAACTGGATTAAATGAGATGATAGAAAAAGTATTGGTAAATAATAGAAACAATATGAATATTAAATAGTTAAACATTTTATAATTATAATTCAAATTTACTTACAAATTCTGTGACAAATGATGCAATTTAAGTAACTAATTTAATTGATAATTAATTGAGGATCAAATTTTTGTATGATGATAATAATAACAATTATATTTCAATAAGACATTAATGAATCGATAATCAGATTGCTGTTCAATTTCGAATGACAAGCACAAATTTAAAATGAAAATAATGTGGTTTTATATTAAATGATTATGAATATTATGAATATGAATATCAAAAATATGAATATCAAAAAAGACTAATGATGATAATTGCTGTTGAATTTCGAATGACAAACACAAATATGATTGTAAAAATACAAATATGATCTTACAAATTCGATTGTCAAGAAGAAACGTTGAATATGAATTAACAAACAGAATTTTTGGCCAAAACAAAACAAATAAATCTTTATTTCAACGTTTGTTTTCGAAAAAAAAAACATTCCTATTCCTAAAAAATGTCAGACCAAGGAGGGATTCGAACAGCAAAAAAAGTGGGAGCATTTCAGCAAGCACGCTAACCACTACGCTACTGCGCCGCTAGCTGACAGCATCTGTTTGTTTTTTCTTCTCTATTTGTGTTTACAATCAATTTCAAACTCTATTTTCTAGGCCTATGGGAATTTCCTCACTCTAGAATTTTCACAGAGGCCTTTGTAGATAGATGGTTCTCTACCTACATACCATGTTTCATCAAAATCGGACTCTAGGTTAATTGTTGCTCTCCTTGTGAGGAGCTCCGAATATCAAAATGAAGTTTAGAACTTGTAGGATGCCTGGAGCTTGCTCTACTCCCGCTGCCTCATTATTGCCATATCCCCTTTCCAAGGAATAAGATAAAAATACAGCGTGTTTCAAAAAAAGGCATACACACTTTACTAGATTTATCTATAACTTTTTCCGTAAGAGCAAAAAAACAAAGCTTACTTCCCAAGATTGAAGACGACCCCGAATGAAGAAGACCACATTGTCACCTAGACGTAGTAGATTACTTGATAACAGTTTGTTAGAGAAATTGATACGAGCAACTGTTTGCCGTATTCAAAAGTATATCTCGACGATTACGATAATCACTTTGAACACCTGTCGTAATTGTAAAAGTCAAAGAGGAGTTATCTTCATTCCTTGATGCCTGTATGAATGTAGTGTTACAACTTCTTTCGATGAAGTGTGATTACTTTATTTAAAACACTCTGTACTTTATGAAAAACGCGGTCCCTCCGTTAGGTGTGACCTTTTAATCCGGAAGCAGTCACTCGATTTCGTCCATCAACGAACTCAGGCTGGCCTTTTGCCTTCTCTATCGAATGGGGAAAATTAAGAATTCGAAAATTCGTAAGGGATTTTCAGCCACGTTGCTGTCGATTGTACGTTGAGTACTAGACTATTAGCTGCTATATTGAGTATTATTCACCACACGTTCGATGTTTACAAAATACAGTTATGAGGATGACTTTGACTGCCGTTTGCAATTTTGTGAGGTTGAACGGTCAATTAATAATCTAAAATTTCTTTTTCTAACATCTATTCTTCTGATGAATGCTCTTTTTATCGAAATGGTGCAGTCAATCGCCCTAGTTGTCGCTATTATCAAATTCTAATAATAAGATATTTCAAGAGGGACACATCCAACACTCAAAAAAATGAAATATTTAGGCTGGCATTTTTGGTGAGCGTCTCGTTGTTCCTTTTTTTCTTACCTGATTATTGGTCTACGCTAACAACCATAATGCCTCAGAATTTCTTATTTAACAGCCGAAATGCACTATTCCGATAAAAAACGATTGGTCTCCCAAGAACAGAAAAAAATTTCCCTAAACCATTGCATTAGCCTGGATAAAGTGAAAATCTGAAAAAGGCTTAATTATAGAAATAAGTCCAGAAGGATTAAGCAACGTCTTATTCCCGACATGGGGTGATTGGATTTGTTTTAAGCATCTTTAGCTACGAGTTTATTACGAGGGGTAGTCAGTAAGTCACAAATGGATGTAGAAATGAATCAAATAAGTGTACTGATTTGAAAAGTACCTTTATTTTTCCACATAATCTCCCTGTACGTTGAGGCACTTGTACCATCGTTTTACAAGCCTCTCAAAATCAGCAGCATAAAATTCTTTGGGTTGCTGTCTGAACCAGGCAACGACTTCCCTTTGTACAGCTTCATCGTCGGGAAAACGTATAACCGAAAGATGATGTTTGAGATGCTGCGAAAGTTCAACTGGGAAGTCCTCGCGCATCCTCCGTATAGCTCTGACCTTGGTCCAAGCAACCTTTATTTGTTCATCCCTTTCAGGAAGTCACCGCCTGGTTCAGACTGTACCTTATGCTGCTGGTTTTCAGGGGCTTGTGAAATGATAAGTGCCTCAACGTACAGGGATGTTATGTGGAAAAATAAAAGTAGCTTTCAAATCATTACTATTATTATTTATTTCATTTCTACATCCATTTGTGACTTATTTACTGGCTTATCTTCGTATAAACATTTAAATATTCTTTCAGACTCACTTGGGGAGCTTGTTAGTTTCATTTTCCAACGCAATAACACTAATTTTAATCAAATGTATAGTCAAAATTTCCTATTCTTGACGTCTTTTCATTATCAACCTAAAATGATTCCAGTGATTTACCTTAATATTTCCTTCTATTTATCACACAATTCATTCAAATGAGATACATTAATATTAATACACTGTTTATCTGTTATACAAGACTATCGAGAGAGACGATCAATTTTTCCATAATTTTTCCTATAAAATGATTTGACAAAGTCAGTTAAATGATCCGAAGTCAATGACATGTCCCTTGAAGATAAACTGTCTTGTCATCACAAACCTATATCTTTTATAAACGCATTAATTTATAAGCCATGTGTATATAGAGTATTTACATATCTCGTCCTTTATTCTCTTCTTTTTCTTATTAATCCAGCAAACTGAAGTTGGTTATAGAGAAGGAATTTCAACGAGTATGTTTTTTTAAAGTTATTTTATAAAATAAAACTAAGGCCTGAGGTTCTTTTTCATGTGCGTATTACTTTGTCATAGTAAGTAAGAGCTCTTCAGAAACGGCCGTTGAAGTCTCTTCTCAACTCGAACTAGTATTTCAGATCAAAAATCCATTGTCTTTTAATTATTTTTTTTTAGTTTTTTTCCTGTGTTTGATGATGGTCCCGGCCATTAGCATGAAACTGTTAAAGAAGCGTGGTTTACCAGACGGTGCCGTCGTCAACAAGTGTCCTACCAATTGGGAAGATCCTTATTGCAGTTGCGATATCAACTACCTGTCGCTCACGTCTACCATCACCTGTCACGACGTCCCCGATGTGGAAACGCTAAAAAAATCTCTATCAGCAGACGTCAAGTGGAACAACAAGGATTTCGAATGGCTTGTTCTGCAAAACGTCAAACTCGCGTCGTTCCCGAATGACACTTTGAACGACATGTCCTTCACTGGACTCATATTCCACAACGTATCCGTGACCAACATGGAAAGCGGAGTCTTTGCAGGTAAAGACTAAAAAGAAATTACTGAATAATGTCTTTGTTGTTTTAATGTAAATAAATTACTGATTAAATATTAAAAAACGTAACTTAACTGAGCTTATATGTTGTAAAATCGTGGCCTCCAACCCTACAGAGTTTGAGTCAGTAATTTTAATATATCGTTTAATGCGCTATATGATCTAAAGATCCAGACACACGCGCGAAGTAGTAGAATTCTGCGATGGATATCATACAGGTATATTTATTTTGGGTGCAAGCGAGCCTACAGACTTAATTGGAAAACTGAAACGGTAACATGGAAGAAAAACGCGAGCTAAATAACTTTCCACGTGATGAAGTGAAGTCTGTTACCGTTGTGGAAATCTATTCATGAAATTTCTGCGAAATTACACATGCCCCGTTCCACTATGAAAAGGAAGCGCATATGCGTTACGACAGAGGCAGCGCTCTGATGCAAACTTCGAAAATATGCGACCTTTCAACCTTGGTTGGCGCCCATCCTACAATGCGCCGCCTCTGCCGACTGATAGATAAGAACCGCAGAGTGCTGAAGAGAATAGTGAAACGGAATTACATAGAATCTATAGAAAACATTCTTATTGAATTCCAAGATGCTTTCGGATGCAACGTCAGCGCCATGACAATTTGTCGAGAGCTCCAAAGTTTGAAATTTTCATTGCCGAGGAGCATCATAGAAATCGAAGATTGACGAAAATGGACTCTTGAGCAATGGCAACGTGTCTTCTGGAGGACGATGGATGGGTATGAGAATGCCGGGTGACGGTGCTTGCCCGACTGCATTGTGCCACAACTAAATTTTTGCAGAAAGGCATCATGGTATGGGATTGTTTGTCATGGTTCGGGCTCGGCCAGCTTGGTCTCGTGAAGGGAACTACGAACATGGAAACTTATCTCCATGTTTTAGACAATGCCGTGCTGAATTTGTGAGAGCAGTTTGATAACGTCCCATTCTTGTTTCAAAACGTCAGTCCATAAAGTACAAATCATGCAAAGATGTTTTGCTGATATGATTGTCGAAGAAATAAACTTGCATGCTAATTAGCCGGATCTCAATCCCAATAAATACTTGAAGTGTCCTAACCAATAAATCCCACACATCGGTGACAGAAGTGGCCACTGCTCTTTTAGAAGAATGGTGTGCACTTACAACTACAACATTTGCAAAACTCGATGAATAGATTCCTGGCAGAGTGGTTACCGCAGAGAATGGTGTTCCTATCCCATGTTAATTTCTTACTTTTTTGCAGGCGAAGCAAAGTGTAAAGATGTCTGGGTGTTCTTCATCAATGAACTGAGAGATCTCACATTTTCTTCACTCGTTTCCATTTTCTTAATAGCGCTGATATATAAAAATACGTGGATTATTAAAGAGGACTTAAATTGGAATATAGTACGATCGCGGTAATCCGAACCTCTTATAATCCGAACTAGCCCTCTGAATAGTCTCATCTACAGTTCCATAAAGAGCTCAACCAACAAGTTCAAAAGCCCAGGAAACTTTCATTTTGATCTTGCTACAAAGTCAACACAGTACTATAAATGTACATCTGGATTTAGGTGGTGCCAATCCTTTTGACTGGAAAAATTTGACAGGTAAATTACTACATTATTTACCACCATCCAAACGCGTACAGAAATACATGTAGTTCCGATGATGGTGAAATACCGAAACACATTAGAATTAATAAACTTAGCATACCGTATAACTGTTTTTGATTCATTTTCTTCCCTTGTTATATCTGCCGTGATACTTTTTGACATAACGAATATCAATAATTTTTTACTCATTTAGGATGGCAACAAATAAACGAAAGCATGCCACTCTAACAACAGAGGTAAAAGCTCGAAATTCTGGAACGTTTGGACAAAAGAGAAGCTGCTACAAAACATGCGATAGAATTCAATGTTTATTGCGATGGGAATTTATTGTTGAAAAAGTTTATTTGCGAGTTTTCTTTTTATGGATAACTACTCTATTTCTCATTTACAAAATTAAACATATTTTATACGCAAACTTTTGTTTTAACGTTGTCTCCTTCTTCCATGATACAGTATGCAGACCCGCTAAGCCAAACACCCCTTTTGCCTCAATTAGTACGGATTACCGCGACCGTAGTATAAATATTTATTTTTAATCTGGCCTATCTATAATGAGCGTCTCTTTAAATGAATTCATTTTATCAATATTTAAGCCAACCAAGCAGGCAGAAAGGTGTAAGAAGCAATTTGTCAATAGCGGCATAGCCGACTCGTTTGTTTTTTCACATAAACAAGAACGCATAAATTGCAATTTTATTCATGTGTGTTTCTCCTCTCTCTCTCTCTCTCTCTCTCTCTCTCTCTCTCTCTCTAGGTTCCCGTGACAGTGTTGAATATCTGTGGGCGTCTGAAAGCAATTTCAAAGATTTCAACTTCAAAGCTCTAGTACTACTAGGTAAATTGCGTTCTTTGGCTATCATGGCGTCCAACTTGACGAAGATTGCGAGCGACACTTTCGAAGGCCTCGACCACCTGGAAGTGATTAACATGGAACGGAACGCCATTGCCCGAATCGACACCGATGCCTTCGCCGCCCTACCTCAGCTTCGCCGCCTCGAACTCACCGGCAACCGACTGACTGCACTCACCGACGGCATGCTCAACACGTCGCAGTCCGTCAGGGACGTCGTCGTTTTACTCACGGAGAATAAAATTTCCGAGGTAAGGATTTCTTCAATGAATGAATTTTCACGTGAGATTGGCCATTATTACTGGGATTAGCTTTCCTATGATTATTGTGGGACAGGAAGCTACAATATACAGGTATGATGTAATAGGAAGGTAGATGAAGCAAATGCTTAGCAGTATTGTAAGTTAAGAGGATTTCTAATCAGATTTCAAACGATCGGGCTCCTTTCCCAACATCTTTGTTTGAATACTTACGCCATCCTTACGAAACTGCGTAATAAATTGATTTTATATTTATTTATTTATTTATATTAATATTTGCATCCGAAGGGGATATGTATTAAAAGATTATTAACCTGAATATGTTGCTTGTTGAAGTGAACGATATACAGGGTGAATACAAAAGTCTGAACCCCCCTTTTATTTTTTGAATCGAAGCAGATATGTCAATTTTGATTAATCCAATGAATAGGAAGTTGTGGGTGGCCTATCCCATGGTGCACTTTTCATACTCCCAAATATGCAAATTAGGACATTCAAAATTTATCTCAAAAACCGTAAGGGATAGAGAAAAAAACCCAACTGTAAACTTGTTCATCAAAAAAAACAAACCAAACAAAAAAAAAATCATCCAAATCGGACCAACCAATCACCCACAATCACGTGGTGAACTGTTTGTAGCTTACAAACAGTCACACTGCACAAGGAAAACTGAATGTTGATATTTCCACCATGTAAAGCATGCAAATCAAAAAATTAACATAAATTACCATACTCACATTCACTTTCATGCGGAAAAGCAAATAAAAGGCATGTTTTGGCGTCAGTTAGGCTCCGTGCCCAATAGTGTTATGGTGATTGTGGCGTCAGTTCACCACGTGATTGTGGGTGATTGGTTGGTCCGATTTGGATGATTTTTTTTGTTTTGTTTGTTTTTTTATGCTGAACAAGTTTGCAATTGGTTTTTTTCTCTATCCCTTACGGTTTTTGAGATAAATTTTGAATGTGTCCTAATTTTGCATATTTGGGATGATGAAAAGTGCACCATGGGATAGGCCACCCACAACTTCCTATTCATTGGATTCATCAAAATTGACATATCTGCTTCGGTTCAAAAAATAAAAGGGGGGTTCAAACTTTTGTATTCACCCTGTATATGTTGTGTGTGATTCGTACAGGCCTTTAATGTGCAATTAAAAATCTGATTTCTCGTTACACAAGATAGGGCGCTACATTTCTCGTTACAGAATGTCTACGGTGATCTGGCAGTGGACAAAAGCACGGTGAGTCGTTGAGCAAAGCGTGTGCCATCATCTGCAGGAGTCAGAGCTGTGCAGAAGACAGTTTTGCTTGACCTTGCGGGCGATGATGACACACGCTTTGCCCAACGATTCACCGTGCTTTTGTCCACTGCCAGATCACCGTAGACATTCTGCAAGTGCCTATGAATATCTGAGATGCCCTGGTTTTCCGCCAAAAGAAACTCAATCACTGCCCGTTGTTTGGAACGCACCTCCATTGTAGACGCCATTTTAACAGCTCACTATAGCGCTGTCACCTATCGGACGTCAATGAAACTATACGAGATGAAGCGGAAATGTTTGAAAATGTTCCACAAGAAATGTCCAGATTTTTCAACCAAAATTGGCCGAGAAAAAAAATGTGTTGCATTACTTATTGAACTCCCCTCGTATAAGGAAAAAAGCGTTGAAGAAAATTTGAGATAACAGATGCAGGCGTAAGCTTATACCATTGCGTTGCTCTTAGTATGATACCAGCTAAGAGCAACGTATGTGATATTCCAAGCTCATACGATTCCTTTGTTTTTCGTTCACTCTGATAAATTGTAAAAGGCCTGACGATGGTGATCGATACATGTTTAATGCAGAATGTTTAAAAAGCTTTACAACTTAGAAAAGATATACTCACAATATTTTAAAACCTCCTAATGCAGGTTTACCTCAAGCTTTGCCTCAAATTGTTCTCCTTCCTTTAGTAATTCGGCGACATATCCCATCTGTAGTCATTTTCTTACGGCTTGCCACAAAACTGAGGCAGTAACTCGAACACGAACGGAACTTAGCAAGATTTGAAGATATAGATGGCAAGAAAACTCGATCCTTAAGGAGTTCTTAGAAGAAAAAATAATTTAAGGGTATCAGCTCCAGAGAAATGACCAATTCAGCGAACCATAATACATATGTTGAAATAGTCGTGCATTTCTTCAAATTAAAGAGGGAGTAACACCATCTTGCTGGAAGTGAAGGCGTCCTTCTCATCGTCTTCGTCTATGGTAGTGTTCAAGAAGAAAGGGGTCGCAATTTTTTTATTTTGTTGAAGGCGTAAAACAAGTTCACCTTTTGGCTGTTAGGAACATGTTTCATGGAAGCACGTGGAATTATAAGTGTTGACCTTGCTACTGATATGAAGTGTGCTCTAATCGATGAAAATTAGAGTTCAGAAATCCCTTATCGTCTTCTATCCGATACACATTTAGGTACTGAAATATTATATGCATCAAACTTGAATACAAGAACCATCTTTCAATAACAGAAGACAGCAGTCAAATCAGTCAATCTGGAATAAAATTTTCAAACATTTTTGAAATATAAAATTTCAAGCGTTTCTTAATTAATAAGCCCGAACACAATCTCTACTTGAAACAAGTGAATATACGAGGGCAAATCAATAAGTCGGTTCCACGAATTTTTTTCACACCAATTTATTGGTCAAACAAGACGACATTAGGTGTGCAGGAGTAGCAGTTTTTCTATATATCTACCATCGACGGCAATGCATTTTCCCCACCGTGACACTGTATAAAACGTCGTCGGCTGCTGGTGTAACCCCTGCCGCACAGCATGTTGCACTTGACGATCAGACGAGAAGTGCTGGCCAACAATGCCCTTCTTCATCGGGCCGAAGAGGTGATAATCTGAGGGCGCCAGATCTGGACTGTATGGAGATTTCAGCCGTGTCCATGATTTCTCAGCCGTACCTAGCGTTTTTTTCCTTGACCGCAATGGCGACGTGTGGCCTTGGGTTGTCGTGAAGGAGGCGGACGTGGTCTTTCTTTCGCTTATCACGTAAGGCACGGCGTAGCTTGATAGGCGTGGCAGTGTAGGATATTGTGTTGATTGTTCCACATGCTGTGGGTTTGTTGGTTCCTCTTATTGTGCGTATTAGAACTTTGTCCACAGTTACTGGCCTCCCACGGTTTTCTGATAATTTATTACAATAAATATCTATAATAAATATCTCGTACATTGGACCGTTTCCATAATTATCGACAGATTTCGCCAAAATTAATTACTAAGCACGCATCGCAGTACTACCAAATACTCTCAAAGTGAATCGGTTCAGTCCAAGTGCTGAGTAAATTATTTCAGTCAGTTCAAAGCATGAATTAAAACTTGGATATAAGGTGTCCGTAGACTGTTTTCAAAGTTTCGTGCCGGTAATGTTGACATCGGCCATAACCCAGGAGAGTGTGTCTAACATGGTACAGTTAAGACAGAGTCAAAGAAAAAACAGCGTTCACAATACGTGAGCTCAATGCCGACCTCCTCTGTCACTAGCGTCAGTTTTTAGACATCTGGCGGCTATGAGCAAGCTTAAAAACTGCTTACTGGGTTCCACACAACTCACGGAACATTAGTAGTTACGACGTCTGGAAACTTGCATTGCCCTTCAAAGACATGAGCCCAACGTTCCCTTTTTGCATCGGACCCTAAGGTTGATGAAAAAGTTTGACAGCAGAAAACGAGCAGCACAGTGGCTTAATAAATGAGACCCATCGAAAAGGGAAACCCCGGCTTTCAACCACAAAAGATTCTAATTTTACTGCCAATAACTGTAATTCATTGTGAGTTTTTGACATGTGGTCATGTACTGCCGTCAGCTGGGCGAATGTCACCAGAAATTAAGCAAGAAATAACCATCGCTCGTCAATCGTTTGTGCCTCATACTCATGATGGAGCATATATACTGGAAGCATGCGGAAAATCAACGCCGTGGGGTAGGAGGTCCTCCCTCACCCTGCGTCTTCTTCAAACTCAGCACCAAGAGATTTTCATATGTTTGCCATCTGGACGACTTCTACAGGGGCAAGCAATTTAATAAGCAGGATACGGCGATTCATGCCGTCAGTGATTTCTTAGGCCACTGTGATGCCAGCTTCTGCCATGGCGGCAGTTTTTACACTGAAATCACGTTGGGCGCTGTGTAACCTATTGGTGCTGAAGGCAGGTATTTTTCACATTAAAGTAGATTTCTTCGTCTATTATTGCTGTTTGTTTTTTTTTTAAATTTGTATCAGAATAGGCAAGTAATTATAAAACAACCGAATGTACATAGGCATTTCAGGTTTTTATTGCAATAACTTATTACTGCGAGGCGAAATTTTCCTTAGTACGTAAGCTAAAAAGATATTTTCGTTTGAAAGTTGGCAGTATACTATTCGAGTAGAGTAGCTGTAAAACTATCATGTATCACTTAGAATTAATAATCCACGAAGTTAATAATAGACTTAAATATCATTAAGCGATTAAGAAATATTTCGTTTTTAAAATTCGCTTTCTTGCTTGTTCATAGATTTCGCCGGGCGCTTTTGCCGGATTGAAGACCAATAATTTACATCTAGAAAAAAATCGGCTCAAGTCTCTCAAGCGTGAAGTGTTTCAACCTTTGCTAAACGATATGACCAAACACGGCAAAGGGAGGCTCTTCGTCAGAGGTAAAGCTGATTAATACAGTTTATAAATTTTTACTTAAATTATACGTAGTTAATAAAATGTATTTTCAAGAAAAAAATGCTGTCGTCTTTAAAAAGTTGTTAGGAAAAACCTATGATCCGGATAAAACTATACTATTATAGTTCAGCTGGAAATTTTTGTCTCCTCACCAGATAGAAACGCTGATACAACGTGCAAATCTGATAGATGATATAGGAATGTTTTAACCTGCTTTCCTTTACGTCACGATTGATGCAAACACTGAAGTAAAAAATAATTTGATACGCAGTCGGATTTTAAAATTGCATTCTCTTCGATTAAATTAGAAAGTAAAAAGAGAAAACTACATAAAGGTTAAACTATCAAGGTTTACTAAATCTACAAGTATAATTAATTTAGCCCAAACTTCTTGCTTTTTATGTATTAGGCTTCTCTTCATTTCTAATGTGGTTAAACATTGCTGTTGAGGAAGACTGATTGAGAAACCTTTTCCCCTTATGTAATAAGTTACTAGACAGCCTGCATCATAGCTATAAATAACCTGCTGATCATACTTTTCCATGTTAGGACCTTCGAAAGTGCAAGATATGAAATTTATTACGAATATGTAATCAAAAGTTCATTTTAAAACCAAAATTGTAGTTATTAAAACTAAATTTTTAAAATTATTAAATTCTAATAAGATCAAAGATATTACTCGAGATACTTCCGCATGTTGGCTTTTAAAAAATACAATTTCATTTCAGTGTCGTTGTCAATTTCTTCTAAATTCAAATTCAGTTTGCCCTGATAAATATACAATCTTTTCAGTTGAATCTAGGCATTCGTTTATGAATTATTTATTAATAAGGCATTTCTCCTTTCTCTCGTCAGGTAACCCGATCGACTGTGAGGGAGTCGCCTGGCTCCAAGAGGATCCCGAATCCCTGGAACAAGTCGTCGGTCTGCCCTGCAAGAATTTAAACTGGGACACGTTTAACTCGGGACCTTGAGCCCAACGGGAGAAAAATTAAAAAAATAAAACATTCCTTTCGATTACATCAACAATAATTTGATTGTTATCGAACGAAAGCGTCAAGCAATTTTTACGATTAGACACCGGTCATAATAGGGTCAAGGTTATATCTATGAGCAGAATGCTGAGGCGTTTGAACTAAACGTCATTTTGCTAACAAGTTTGGAAAAGACTCTTGCCAATTGTCTTTGTAAATAATTTTTTGTAGTATTATTCCTTAAAAAAAAAAAAAAAAAAAAAAAGCTTTTATCGAGTAACCAACCGTATTGAACATTGTTCTTTAACGAGAGAAATGACGAGGTTAAGCTTTGTTCCAATTAGCCACTTGAATGACAAAGGATGAAATTCCTATGAAATACATAAATGAAAAGCAATACTTGAAGATAGTTTATTGTTATAGTATTTACTTATTGTAATTTATACTGCAATTATCAATAAATGTAAACAGCAGATGAGTTTTCAAAGGTAAGATATTTATTCAGTTGTAAAGGGAAAATAAAAATTTCAAGATTAAGATTATTCGTCCCCATCATTTCTTTTAGCAAGAAAATGAAGGAAATATTAAAAAGGAAGTATATTATTATAAAGCGTGTGTAAACTCATTACAATTTTTTTCCTAACAAAAAAAAAAATTACAATAACTGAAGTATGCTTATCCAACATTTGCTCAACAATTTATCCCCAAATTCATCCACTGCAAATTCTCCCTCGAATTGACTGCTCGGGAAATTAACAAGAAATAAGTAACAATCGCAGATAAATGTTAACGATTTTACCTGCATGCATACTTAATCATAAAAATCAAATAATCGTAGTGCACACTTATAACGTACCCTTAATAAGACAGCGACACTTTTCGAAGTAATGCATTTCGTTGCTGAATTATAAAATACGAGAATCTGTTACTAATAATAATTAAACCTTGCTTATCTGTACTTGTCTTCAACATGATAAAATTTTCCTTGATTCATCGACAGGGGCAGAAACGAATGAATTTGGTATTGTTTCGAGGCATCATTAATTCTAACAAAACTATAAATTAGTTTACGTCAAAAAGCTATAAGTAAGAACCAAATCAGTTGTTTAAGAATACTGCTCACTAAAAAACGACAGAGCGATAAAATTAAATGAACATTGTATTTACACAGAATACATATTAAAACGATAATATTCCAAACCTCAATATTAATTCTCTTAAGGAGATTTAAAAAAAAAAAAATGAAAAAAACTTAATTACAATTTTCCGGAAAAAAATGATAATTACAAGCTCTTGAAAAATTCGAGGAAAGTTGACCAATTCATCATTTTATCACCTTTTTTCCCACTTTGTAATTTTTTTCCCCTCAAAGAAATAAAAAAACTTCGGAGAGATTCCACGGAAAAAAACAATTGAGATCACGTGAACGCAGAAGAGAGAAAGGGAACTCTCAAACCCTCAGGTGATGGACCCTCCCCCCTCACCACCGACTTTGCAATCAGTTCCTTTAAAAAGGGAGCGAGCCAAGGTTGCACACGGAACCTCCTGACACCTTTCGACAACAACAATGCACTCCGGTGAGTAAACTAAAGTCAAGTCTCATTCTCTGTCTCTCGTAGGAAGAACACACCATTCCTTTAAATGATCGGGTTTAATATTTTATTGTGAGCGTCCATACTGTATAAATCTATTATAACTGTTCAGTCATTTTATAATAGCTTTTGAAAACAATTATATATCTTTTATTATTTGTTATATATTAATGTCATCTTATTCATTAACGTGTTAGGAAACGATGTCAAACGTAATGTCACGGCTGCATCCCAATGTTATAAAGTGTATATAAAAAAATAGCTAGAGGTATCGAATTTTGGATGGTTTTTAAAAATTTTTAACTTTTTTTCTGAATGCGAACATTTTTGAAGATCGTATGTTTTAAGTCAAAAAAGTAAAAAATTGTATTAAAATTTATGTCCATATAAGAGAAAAGGGAAAAAATTTATTTGCGGCTCTTTTGAAGTGTAAGAAATAAGAAAATCCAAACTTTTCATTTCATACTTTTTTAACCACATGATAAAGGAAATAATGTTCTTTATTAAGATAAAATTATTTTTACTTTTACCTTTTCGCATTTCTCTGAAGCGTCTAAATGCTTAAAATTATAAGGGTAAACGAGAATTATAAAACGGCATAAAGGGACTTTCATGATCTCTTAAAATAATTATTATAATCAGAAGAAGAATCTAATGCTACTAGGTCTATAATAATAAAGATGTATTCGGTTTTTAAATTGGAGAGAATAAGAATTGCAATAAAAGAAGTATTTAATACAAATCATACAATTTATAAACTTCCGTCCCACTTAATTTTTAATATACCTTAACATCAATTTATCAAAAAAAAAAATCATTAATTTATTAGATTGGCTAAACTGCATATTAGGTTTTATAAATTTGTATACTCTTTATCAACTAATATTGGCTCGATACTTCATATATATTATGAACCACTTAAAAGTCTAATTGAAAATGCTTTTTCTAATTAAAAATTTTCTAATTGAAAAATCTAATTTCTAAACCAACTATTTAGGGGCCAAACAGATGCCCCTGAACAATTAGAACATATTGGGCTAAGATGTCCCTATCATTTGAGTATAGCTAATCTAAGAAATCCATGACGTTGTTGTTCTCTGTACTGTACTTATAAACGAAATAAAGAGAGAGAGAGAGAGAGAGAGAGAGAGAGAGAGAGAGAGAGAGAGAGGCCTTAATAAATAAATAAATAAATAAATAAATAAAAAGGCGGTATTTTTTTGTATCGTTCACTATATCACTATGTAAAGGTTGCTAGCCCCCCTTTATCTTGTACCCTGAAGAAGGCGGGATTAAATGCGGAAACTAGTCGGATGATTTTCGACAAAATGTTGTACTTTAAGGCCTCTCATTATTTCGCTAATAAGATTAGCTACTAATTTCTATCGTACGAAAGCAGGCCTAATTGATCAGGCATTCAAGTTAGTAAATATTTTTAATAGTGCTAAATAAATTAGTAGTTTAACTTTACTATTTAGGTAGTATTGTTTAAGACTGAGTTTATCTTCTTTATTTTTGATCCTACATAAATCCCCGCTTGGGCTCTGCCTGTAGGAAAGGCAACGCTACTGTGTAAGATCAGGATCCTTTCTATCTGTTCTCATAGTTACTTGTTGTTCTTGCTACATAAAATACAAAATGATAGTAAGTATTAATGCAAAGTGCAAACTTCTGTACATAACATACAAAGATATTCTTAAAGCGCCATCTCGATCGAGAATTTCTTATTCAAAAGCAATTTTAGTATTATCGCAAATTGAAAATTCCGCAATATGAAAATTTATAACCTACAACATCAGTTCTAAGGATCCTGGCGCCCCGATGTAACTTCAAGTCTGGCGATGTTTTCATTTAATGTACTCTTATATTTCGGCACCTTTTTTCTGGCATATCGTCTGCTTATTTGTTAAGCCAGTTCGAAAACCTCTTACATAAGAATATTAAAAAAAATTAATACAATAATAAGGCTAACAAATAAATAAAAATTAAATACCTTTTAGCTATGATGCTTGACTTCAATGAACAGAAGCGGTCCCTTTGTTTCTGTTCTTTGAAGAGTAATGAGGCTTTCTTTTATTTCTTCCACTATGCTTACACATTACTAGATTAAATGAATGAACCTTGGATAAGTGAGGAATTGGGACAACAGAGAATGACGAAACTAAAGACCAGTTTTGCTTTCTCTCATCTCTGTAATAGTTATAAAATCCTGTCGTTTCGGTTATTCCAGAAATTAAAATTTATAATTAGTTTCAGAATGAAATTTTCGTCGATTTATGTAGCTTTTTACTTAATAACCGATTACTTAACTCGATCTAATTAATTTAAATGATTTGAAGAAAGTTTTATCGGGAGTTTCAAATGCTCAAAAATGGTGTTAAAAATCTATTTGAGCTACATTTTTAATTAATAAAAAGAGAACAGAGAAGAGTAATATTAGTTTCTGAAATCTGTGAAATGGTATTACAAAATAATAAGGAAAAATTGTGGAATCGAAAAAACTATAGGGTCGAATCATTGAATTTTGAAGTGGAAGGTCTTGCTGCCTGTACGTGTCGATCCAGATATTCTCACAGATATTCGAAAGGATTAAGATCGGGGGAGTTTGGAGGCCAGGGTAGTAAGTGGAACTCATCCTCATGCTCCTCGAACCATGCACGGCAAATTTTGGCCACGTGGCATGTGGCATTATCCTGTTGAAAGATGCCATCATTCGCAGGATACATAGTTACCATGTAGGGATGCACCTGTTCGGCAACGATGGATAAGTATGCACAGCTATTGACGGTCCTTCCAGAGGAAATAATGGACCCAAAACATGCCACGAAAAGATGCCCTAGGCCATTATACTGTCTTCTCCAGATTGTTGCCGCCCTACACAGGTTTCGGGTAGTTTGTTTTCGGATACCTCCCGGCGGATACGCCAGCGCCCATCGATACGATGCAGTAGAAAAAAAGACTCATCGGAAAATGCAAATGAGTCCAACTGGTCTAGGTCTAGGTCCAATGTTTGTACTGCAATGCAAACGCGTGTCGTTTCTTGGTTTGGTTTGTTTGGTATTAACGTCCTTTTTAACTGCCATGATCATTTCAGGACGGCGTTATAGGGGCCGCAAATTTTGCCTCGCAAGAGTTCTTTAACGTGCAGCCGGCAAACGACTACACGGGACCAACGGCTTTACTTCCCTTCCGAAGGAAGTACGTGATCTCAGGAATTTCCCCTTGAAAAAATCCTCGTCGTCCTCGGCCAGGGTCGAACCCGCGTCCTCAGGCATTGTCGTTTCTTGCGATGCACATTTGTCAACATGGGTGCTGGAACCAGACGTCAGCTGCGGAGGCCAAGACGCAACAGTGTGCGTTGCACAGTTTTTCTCGATAGCTTTCTGGTCATTCCTCGTTCATTTGGACTGTCAATGTATCGACGGTAGCGCGTCGACCACTCTTAACCAGCAGTCACAAACGCCGCTCACCCAGTTCATTAACGACCCCTAGTCCCTTACAGTTTGCACGCCTTGAATGCACATCTTGTCCATTCTTCCATTCATTGTACAGCTTCACTACGGCAAGTACGCGAACAGTTAACGAAAGCTGCGGTTTTCGAAATGCTGCCGCCATTTGCACGGCACCCGATGATCAAGGTCTTTTAGGTCGCGTGCTTTACCCATAACGGCGACTATTGCTGGACGAACTCTTCCTCTGAAACCACCTTTATAAGTCTTCCAACAAGCAGGTTTATCCCCCCCCCCCTGTGGATGGGCACAACCGTTTTTATATAAACCTACGTGACGGTCATAATTCAGTGACTCGACTCTGTATAAAGAAAGTAAAAGCCTCTAGTCTACAAAGACTAACGCGAAATAAGAAGGACCGAGTATTCTTTCTTTTCATATTACCTTTGTGGTTCGT
Organism: Rhysida immarginata; assembly: GCA_023313115.1. Classification (NCBI taxonomy): domain Eukaryota; kingdom Metazoa; phylum Arthropoda; class Chilopoda; order Scolopendromorpha; family Scolopendridae; genus Rhysida; species Rhysida immarginata. Next base: position 4,922,558 of record JAHWFO010047825.1, on the reverse strand, counting down.
TAATTCGTTAGATTTTATGGACGCGCCAACAGCTACCTCATTTTGCGCCCTTTCATATGGCTAATATCTAAACACAATCCAGACAATTCCACATTTTATTCTCTTTTACGCATTCCGGGGACAAGACATCCATACCCACGGCAGGATTCGAACTCACGATCCGACGGATTTGAGAACTGGAAAGTCTATGCGCTAGCGCTCTTGGGCATCGGTGGATTAGAATTTTCACTTTCTTTTTGAAGGTTTAACAATTAGCTTCGATTCTGAGGCCAACGAAAGACAGGGTAGGGAACTCAAAAGTCACTTGAGCAACAGTCCATTCCTTGTTTCCAACAAACGAAAAAATCACTGATTGTTAAAATCCAAGATGGAAACAATGAAGGATGGATTGTTACTCGATGGTCAAGTGACTTTTAAGTGCCCAGGCCCGTCTTTAGTTGGCCTCCCTTCGAATCGTAGGTTTCTACTTGAAATCACTGGACTAAATGTCCTGAACATTTATTTATTTATTTTATTTATTTAGTTGACCCATACCAATCATTACAAAATATGTCAGATCAACGAAAGATACATAAAAACAAAACCATAAAAAAAAAAGAATTAACAATTTACTAACACATATTGTTTCAATTTTATTTTAAAATGAGTAACAACAGAATTTATTATTACACTGTAGAGCTAACAATCTTAAATGTTTGGGTAACTGATTCCATTTTCCACAAAAATTCCACGGGAAATAAACGGACATATCATACTCCTTAGGTATATGAAACAAGCACCGCTTATGACTGCGGATATCTTCATTCCGCTATACTTAGAAATTTGTAGATAAAATGGTACGGATGCAAGGTAATGTACATCTAATAGAGTTTGCAATAGTCTTAACACCTCTATTAAAACATCATTGTTGAAAAGTAAAAATACCACAGTTATGAAACCATGGAGACAAGACCAAATAAATGTACATTAAACAATACCCTAAAGAGGGAATTATAAAAGACCCTTAATTCGTTACACGAGTAGAAAGACATATTTAACACAAAAAGAGTCATAATTTTAATTCTAAGTCATAGAAAAGCAAAATACCCTTATTACATTCTTGATATGAAAACTGGCAAATCGAAATAGTGACACCTTAATAAACAAGAGTTTTATTTAATGATGGAATAAGTAAAATCATTTACTAATTTATTAGAACCTAAGGAAATCAACGATCATGGGACTCAATAAGTTTTCTTTTGTCATGTCAATGATTTCAGTGGTGATTGGCGTGTCGGTCCTTCTCTGCTTGGGGTTGTCGGTGGGCGGACGTCGTCTGCTGGACGTGCGGTCGAGTGCGCCTGTGTGTCCGGACGAGTGGGATGTGTCTCCGTGCATTTGCGGTGGGAGGCCCGGTGCTGGTACCATGATGTGCAACAGTGTCAACGACGCCGCCCAACTTCAGAGAATCTTCAAAGCCAACAAAGAGAAAGAGAGCTTCAGAGACATCGAAATGCACGGATCTGCCCTATCGTCACTTCCAAGCAACGTTTTCTTCCCTCACAGTTTCTTTCTTTTCTTCCTCAGCAACAACAGTATTCAGAGCGTCGACAAAGACGCCTTTAAAGGTAAGGAAAATCATTAACATTAAGCTGATAACCTCATTGCAATAGGAGGATTATGCTTGAATGGTGATTCTAAGAATAATAACCTCATTGTAATAATTGTGTAAAACTCAATTGAGAGGAACGCATTCAAAATTTTATTCTGCTTTCTTGCATCTAAGGCCCGTCGCAAATTGAGAAAGTCGCCTCTACATTTGTCAGCGTGACGTCATAAGTTGCTAGCGCGCGAGCTCGCACGCCGCAAATTGGAGTCTCTACAGGCAACCGTTCTGTGGCGATCGCGCATCTAGTATCTAGTACAGAGGGTAGATTATCGCGAAGCGATAATCTGCGGCACCTACTCCTACGAGGGAGTTTTGCGCCATCCCAGTAATTAACGACTGCTACGAGATGACAGTACCAGCCGGGACCGACGGCTTAACGTGCTCTCCGAAGCACGGGGGGGTTTCATGATGGAAGAGCTGCTGGCGGACAAACAAACCAGTGGCTGTCACCAACTGCTGGTAAACCAGCTATGGTCACTTGGCAAATGGGTCAGACTAAAGTCCTCCAACAGCCGTGCCCCAAATAGCTGTCCCGCCAGCAGTGGCCCTCAAGCCCTGGCCGTCACCCAGCCAGCAGCTGGCCGCGCCTGAAGTTGCTGAACTCCATCGATTAGCAAGCCAACCGACGAGACAACCAGGCCACGGCCACCCCCGGCGATCGCGCATGCGACATTGTGATCTATTCGTCTCATCCATCGTCTCTCATGATGGATGCTTTCGACTATGTTGATCCTGCTGCCCTTGCTGCTATTCTGTTTTTTTAGAAGACGAAGAAGAACGCAAAGCGAATCAAAATTCCCGCAAAAGAAAGCGTGGTCCCACCAGACAGCCCTTACTCGTCGTAAGGAGAAAGGGGCCTTCATGAACATTCCTGCTCTTTCGTTACGAGGCGCCGCCATGTTTATTTGGTTGAAAATGTAGAGTGGAAGGAGGAAAATGTAGAACCAAAGTAGAAATTTTTCTACTGCTCTCTACTTCTACTTTTCGACGTAGAGAGGAGGAAGTGACGCGTTTCGTTCACGCCGTGCGCATGCGCACTAAGCATCTCTCTACAAATGTAGAGGCGACTTTCTCAATTTGCGACGGGCCTAAGGGGTTCACGAGAAAAAATTTTTAATTACAGTCAAACCTCACTAACAAGGGAACCCCACATAGCCTTTTTTTTTTTGCGCCCAAGCATACCGTGGAAGCGACACCGTTACGCTCCGGAAGTGAGCAGAGTTCAACAAACATGGCGGAAAGAGGGGAAGCAAACTTGTTAGCGGCGATCGCCAAAGAATTGCAGTTAGAGCACTGTTATTAAGCATAAAACCTTAATTTCGCTGTACAATTACTCGTCTCGAAATAATTTATAAGATGAGGTAGGCATCCATGAATACTATCTTTATTTAAAATTATAAAGAACTGCGATACATCGCAATGTATTACCCGACGCTGCACATGAAGCCAGCCCCGTGTTTGATTACCGAGTTCTTAATAAAATGAAATAATAAATTAAGGAAATGGTTATTAATTACTATAGACATTTTGTACTGGAAGGCAATTAGCTAATTGTAATAATCTATTTTTAAAAACTAAGTTTGTTTAGAAACTTGAGAAGTCATTCAATTGCCGTCTGCTGCTGTCTATTTCATCTGAATTGGATTCGTGCTGTGAGAAGTGGAAGAAAGAAGTTCCGTTAAGCGCATTAATAACAGATACGTTTGTAAAAGGTCTCTGGTTAATACACATACACCGCTTTAACAATGGAGTCCTTGTAGACTGTGTGTGCTCAAATTTTTTCGTTTTCGTCTTATTTTGCAAGTATCTATTGAGTAACATATTTCAATTTGGTGGAAATCTGTGACATACATGTTCGAGGGATTCCCTTGTAAGTGGATACCTGAGTGTAGAGGCCGGTTGTATTAATTCAATTCAAACTGGATAAGTGGATACCTTGTAGTCTTTAAGACAATTGGAGACAACCTTCCTGTTCCGTGTCCGTGATCGTCCGAGTACTCGTCGTCCCTCGTACGAATCCAAATGGCGGAATTTTTCCTTCCGTTTTTTCCATATATGTCTTTACTTTATGTTTAAATGCTTTATGGTTGTATATTCCCATTTAACTTTCTGATTAATTGCATCCAACCACCTAGTGATCAATTAAAGAATTATCTGAGCCTACATACACAATGACTATAGTGTTATTTCCTCTTATCCAGTTTTAATTTATTACTTTCGTAATATTAACATATTTTTCTTCGGAAATGCAATATTGTAATAATTTCTCAAAAATAATTCCTAAAACAAGAGGCTTAAAAATTGTAATTATAATTGATATTTATATCAAGCATTCGTTAATAAATTTTATGCTGTTTGTATCAACAGGATCAGAAGAAAACGCCCAAGTTATCCGTTTGGATGGCAATAAACTGACAACGTTTCCGTTTGAAGGACTGGCAGGATTGAACTCGCTGCAGCTGTTAGCATTGCAACGGAACCAACTGACGGCCATCAGCGATAACGCCTTCCCGGCATTAGAAAAATTAGCGGTGAAGGAATTTGGTCATGGAAGTTTATTCCTTTAAGCATAGTGCAGTTTCATCCCGTCACTCATTGATTTTAATTGTCTTTACAGAACTTAGATTTGAGTTCCAACAAAATCTCCTCAATCGGCAAGAATGCCTTTTCACGTCTCGTGGGATTGCAGCGCCTGGAACTATCTAATAACCAACTGTCTACGCTGGGAGAAAGGTCCATGGCCATAGAGAAGCAAAAACAACCGATCGTCATACTTTTGGCCAATAACAAAATTGAAAGTGTATGTATGTCTAGATACGTATTGTCGGTTTCATTTAATTTTTAGTGCTTGGCGAATGAATAAACGTTCGTATGCATGAAAACGTAATTTGAAAATGCATCTTCACTATTATTCATTATAAATGTTATTTTTTTTTACTGCAGATAGATGAAGCTGCCTTCGCTGGTTTAAAAGTCGAAACTTTAAACCTGGCCAATAACAAGTTAAGCGTTTTGGACGGAAACATTTTCCACCAACTTGTAAAGGACGGAACCGAGATTATCGTCGACGGTAAAGATTACTATTTCTGAAACTGCTTATTTAAAATATGAAGCAGAGTCAAACAGTAACCTTAATAAGAAGTCAACGAAAGTGTTATGGTTATTTTTTGACATTCCCTTGTAAATGAAAATAACAAGTTATTATTAAAGAAGCATTTCAGTTTCAAATGGCAAAATATTGACGCATCTTATTTCCATGTCTTAGGGAATGCATTCGACTGTGACCATGCTCAGATGGCCTGGCTGAAGAAGGTGCCGATTACATTGAAACAACGGATCAGTGGCTTTCGATGCACAAATGGCAAAAAACTGGACGAACTCAACTGAATTGCACACCTAAACTATATCAACGTTAAACGAATAACGTTAAAATTATTTTTGCAACGTTGCAAAAGATAATTTTTGAAAATTTAAATTCATATACTGCTAAATCGCAGACCACATCTCTAAAAAGACATGATTAATCGTGTAAATGAAAAATCCCAAGTGCTAATACGTGTATTAGTAATGAGTGATTTCATCTTTTCATGAGTATTTCCATTCTCTGTAACGATCTCCTACTACATATAGTATTCATATATCACTTTGTTTGTGTTTTTATTATTATTAGATGTAAACAAATTAATAATTTAATTCCAATCATCTAAATCGTTAATTGTATAAATGAGATAAAATTTGTTGACCTTTTCAAATCTTGATTGATTGATTGATTTATTTATTGCTACCAAAGATAAGGATGAAGGTAGCTCGGTGCCACACAAGAATCCCCACCAAGGCACCGAGAACAAAGATAAAAAGACAAATAAAAAAAAAAACATTAAGTATGATGGTTATTTTAATAAAACATAATGAAGTTATTGTTTCTTATTGTTTCTTATAAAACAGTTTTGTTTCTTATTTTAAAAATAAAAACATAATGAAGTTATTGATAAAATTATATAATTATATAAAAGACAATATTATAAAAAACAATCCAAATTACTCTTAGCATTATGCAGTTGATTAAAACAATATAAAATTTTGAATAATAAATTAAAATTAAAGCAAGGAATATATGTATAAAATGTTTTGTAATTAAGTAAATTTTACAATACACAATTTATCGTGTAATAATGCGCATTACTATCAATGGAATAAACAAACGGTCGTAGATGATCATGGGCCCTTTAAAATAGGCTCAATTAAGAAAAACCGCTTTTTTATAACTTTCCTCTAATTTTAACGATGTACTAAACAAATTATAATTCTAAAATTGTATATAGTTTAAAACAAATGTAAGCCAGAATCATTTTTAGTACATAAAAGAATTTAAGATTTATTGCTTTTGTATTGCTTTTTAATGTTATTGCTTCGTAAAAAATGAATTTCTCTTTTGTAAAATTTTGTTTTTAAATATTAAGAGGAAAAACAATCACATTTCTTATTGAAGAGAAAGAAGCTTAAATATCGTTTATCAATTACTTTTGAATTGCGATATTAATCAGAAAAATCTTTCATCATTAATTTTAATCTTCAAAGAGAAATGCACTTAATGAATGCTATAAAACAGGATAGAAGAGGGTAATTATTTTGTGCAATATTCCTGAATTACATCTCGAGGGCGTGACGAATGAATTATTGGACATCATATGCTCTGGGAGCAAAAATATGCAGATTTTTTTTTTTTTTTTTTTAATTTTTAACACGTTCATCATCTGACTGGAACAACATTCAAAACCAATTGTAATGAATATACCCACACGAACATCTCAGGAACAGAAGATTGGAAAATAATCACCTTTACTGAGATAGGGATGCGTAAAAAAATAAGGGAGAGAAATGGAGACTGCAATTTCTCTTCTCTCTTGAATACTTCCTTCTCCGGTGTCAATTGTTTAAACGTTCCCGATGCAAAGGACAATGGGAAATTTCTTTTAAGTAACATTGATATCTCTAACTAAATTCTTATTCAGTCTAAGACACCCCAACCGGCCTAGATTCAAACGATCCTCTCAGCCTCCTTCAAACATGATCACCTTACGTGAGTTGAAATTCACTTTAAAATTAAGTTGAAATTTCAAGTTTGGTCTTTTCATTACAAATTTCACTTTACAATACTTTTAAAGACAGAATGTTACTTTTGAATAACAGATACATCAAATTCGAGCAGGACTTCCAGAACAAATTCTCCGACAAATAATTTTTTAAGAAACTGCTTTATGAAATCCTTTAGGAACCTTTCATTCACTTGTGAATATGACTGCATTTATTGGAATTCTGCATTTGATAATAAAGTAATCATTAAACAATAATTCTTGTCATATTAGCGCTATATGGTTAGGGGAAGCATTTAACTGAACAGCTGTATGCTTCTTATGCCAATCTATGATAACAATTACATAAGCAAAATATTAAGGTGTTCTGTTTGTTAAGTAGAATTGGTCTTTATCTGTTAGCACCGAGCATATTTTTAGGGGAAAAAAATTTCCACTAAGATGGCACTTGCTATTGGCTTTTTGGTAGAATAAATTTTCGACACAGAGTGGGTAAGGAATTAACAATAGTCGCTTAACGGTGTCGTTTATGTTATTATTTTTTTTTTTTTAATTTTAATAGCTCTGTTAAGAAAGTTGTTTTACTGAAGGCATATGACATGGTATTAATAGGTGAGAAGATATGAAAATATATTAGTTGAAATGAAGATGTGAAAATATACATCATTATGTAGTCCTGCTAATTAGTGATGCTAAAATAGTTCAAAAGAGTGCGGATCGACGGATTGTGTGAAGGAGAACTTGAACGAGTGCGAGATGAAGGTCACATTTGAGGAGACTGAAAGTGAAAAGGTTGTTGCCTCTACAGCCACGTGACATTCAACCTATACTCGACCCAGATAATGGAAATAAAGAAACATTGACTTAACAGGTGAAGATAATAAAACACAGTCTTAGAATTGAGAAGGAAACCTTTCTCATTTAAGTATTGCGGGCAAAGATTTGGATATAATCGCCCCGTTATAGCCTTCCAACTGTTATTTTCTCACCTTTCGTATGAGACCTCAATGAATACACCCGAAATTTTTCACCATTTAAATCGAGAGTAAAATTACGTATATTCGGCAATTTGGAATAGTATGCATCTAATAATACCATCCTAATATGAATGTTTAAACAATGACGGTAAAACAATTATTAAAACGATCAGAGCCGGATTCGAAGCGGCGACATCCAATTCGTGTATTTTCTGGCGTTGTTGCGCTTGCCTGTCAACTGTTTGTCGCGCACAGAATCGTGGACAATAAAACAAAGTCATAGAATTGACTACAATCATTATAAAATTTTAAAGTAAAGGTGCAGTCCTAATAAATTTCTGATGCAGTCCTAAATAGCAAGACGGGAACACGTCAACTGGACGAGTGCAACTAGGCGCTGGTCAAGTGGACGATAGTCTACTGGACGAAAACCAAGTGGGCGACGGTAAAACTGGACGATAACCAAGTGGACGACGAAAATTTTATAACTTAAAAAAAAAAACTTTGCCATTCTGTTTTTATGGACATTTGGACGACAGAAATATTTTAAAACTTCAAATTTCACAAAGTTAATTTTATTATAATTTATTTATTATTTTATTATTATTACATATTAATTCATTATTTTACACACGTTGTATTGTATAGTGTATACAGTTATAATTTTATAACGTCCATTTTACAATACAATTGGT
>JAHWFO010047825.1:4878363-4904145 GCA_023313115.1 Rhysida immarginata | reverse complement strand
GACTGCTTGGCACCCACAGTCAAACACGGAGGTGGATCAGTAATGGTTTGGGGTGCAATATCATGGTACACATTGGATCCACTAATTGTTCTCGGGGGACGTGTCACTGCCAAGGACTATAAGACCATTTTGGAGGACCATTTACACCCTATGGTTCAAACACTCTTCCCAGACGGTGGTGCAGTGTTCCAGGATGATAACTGCCCCATTCATACTGCAAAAATTGTCGCAGAGTGGTTTGATGAGCATGACAATGAGCTTCAGCATCTGCCGTGGGCCGCTCAATCGCCGGATCTCAACATTATCGACCCTGTGTGGGGTATCTTAGAGGATCGAGTGAGGAAACATTTCCCCCCACCGCGTACACGTGCTGAACTTGCAACTGTGCTTCAAGAGGAATGGCTACAAATTCCTCTGCAAACTGTGCAGGACCTCTACCGATCCTTCCCAAGACGTGTTGCTGCTGTGCTGGCTGCCCACGGTGCCCCAACACCTTATTAAATAAAGATTTTGGATCTCTACCAGGTGTTTCAGTTTCAGTGTCCAATACCTGTATAAGACTTCAAAACCCGATGAATCATTTATAATCATCCTGTATAATCATGGTATTCTTAGACATTTTAGGACGTGCAGTCGACTTTAAAAGGTCCGCGAAAAAGGCTGAAAAGTTGATATAGTCTAGCTAAGACCCTGATGATCATATATTGTCGAAAACAGAATTTGAAAAATTTAATCCGTTTTCAAGGTATCGTGTAAACGGCGGACGGCCGGATAAACGTACAGACCAAGCGTGCATTTTTATAAGTAGTTTTTCGCTAAAGCCTCTAATAATTAACTTACACAAGGTCTAAAAGGAAGAAATATAAGACTATATTAAAAAAAATTCTCTTCTAGGATAGCTGTTGTCAGTCGTTTAAATTGAAGAATCCGTAAAAGATCCTCCAAAGTGGACCATATCATCCCATATGGTCGTACTAACGAGCCCTTATGATCACCCGTGCCAGGCTTTTTTCTCGGAAGTTTACGTCCTAGAGCTCAAACTGTACATGACTAAATACTACGTGAAGGATTTAATCTAGTGGCTATCCCATTTTCCAGAAATGGGAATAACTTTAAATGGGAATATGGGTCGAGTAGGGTATCGTTGGTCCAGCAGGGTGTCGTTGTTTAGGTCTTGGAAAAAACACTTTTGTAGAAACGGGTTTTTATTTCCTCAATCGGCTTCCTTCTGGAAGTAAGTAATAAAAACACTTTCAGGGCAGGCGCAGGTTTCATCACATTAAATGTTCAAACTGCCGTAAATTTTATTCGGAACTAATATAGACAGGGGTTAAATGTATATGAATTTATATTTATAGAAATGTTTTATTCCTCTTGAATTCAGAAACAGTACTAAACGTACAGTTCATTCCAAAAGCGTTTTCACTTGCTTGGCAGGAGTTGAGCTAAGCGAAGTTGGTCGGTTATAAGTCTAGTAGTTTGAAGGAACATCGTAGAAGTTTAAAATGGACTTAGCCGTCCCCCTTCCCTCCTCCCTGGTCCAGAGTGGAAATAGGGATGAGGTTTATGACTGGTGTGGGCGAATTACGTTACTTTTAACTGAAAAGATTAATCGCTGCTTTTTATTTCAGTAAGAAAGATTTTGCAGATGAAATATTTAACGCACTTAATAAAAACACAGCAATAAATATTTAAGAATATCTCAAGAATGTTCGATGAGGGTTTATCCTACGTAAAACCTCAGATGTTTAAATTATTGATGAAAATAGGAACGAAAACTCCACAGGCTGAATTCGAACCGGGAACCTTCGAAGAGCTGAAGTTTCCCGGTTCGAATCCCAGCTGTGGGATTTTCTTTCCTATTTTCATCAATAAATATTCAGTTTATTTATTTATTTTTCTGTATTTCAAACAATGATATTTTTACTTATTACTTTTTAAATTCTGTAATATTTTGATACCAAAATTGTTCATGCCGCCATATATTATGCGTGTATTTTATAAGAAAATGAAAGCCATTACGATATACCGTATAGTAAACAGCATATCGTAATGGCTTTCTTCATATCGTCGTTGTCAAACAAATATCTACTATGTGCCAAAAGTAAACTTTCGAGATATTGAAAAAAAAGTTCTCCTGTAAAATTTTGTATGAAGGTGAATTTTGTATAAAGTGGTCATGGTTCGTCGTATAGCGGTTATAAGCACATAGCAGTTCTTTTATATGCAAGATTGGTTCAGTAACCATTGGCTTTAACTCGTTGCAAGGGTCAAAATATTGAAATCTCAAAAAAGTGCACATAGCTGATATTGGTTTGACAACGACGATATATAAGTTACTGTATTGTTATACATTATTTTTTCCCGTCATGGATGAGAATACAACTTTTTTTTCCAATACGTTATTTTTTAAGCATAAACCCAGAAGATACCATATTTCATTTCGAAAGATTGATAGCTATTCCCTATGAAATACCATATCAGGTGTATACTTTATATATTATTATTTTGTTAAATCTGAAGCAAACTTAAAGTTAATTTTCTATTACTGATTATTTCATGAAAAACATCTAATGATTTAATTCGTGTATCGCCATTATATTGTTGAGCGTGCTTTGCCAACACCTCCTAAAGAGAAGGCCTGAGGACATTGTTACATCATCATCAAGCGGCTATTGTTATCGTATTTCTACCAATAATAAGCTCTAAATTTGGCCGCTTGATGATGATGTAACAATGCATACACCTTTGGTCCGCAGGCCTTCTCTCTAGGTGTTGGCTTTGCCAACTTATCGCTTACTTCCTCGTGTAGTTTTCACGTTATTATACTGCATTTCTTCTAAAATAATAATAATATACTTTGATATATTAATAATAAAGAAAAACTTTGCTAAAAAAAGCTCAAAATCAGATTTCAATTAAAACAGTTTGACGTCACTCATTATGCCTACCTATCCCTGTTACTAAGGTCCCTTTCACACGAGGCCACCATGGTGGCGCGGCCAGGTCGTTACACTGCTGACAGTTGAACCTTTCACACGTGGTGGTGAGGGCGCCAGTGGACGCGCGGCCAGAAGAAGGGATGTGCTCAAGACGCGATTCCTCGAGCCACCAACTTGGTGGCGCGGCCACGTCGTTACACTGCTCACAGTGATTGGCATCGCCCAACGTGATTCGAACTCTACTTCTTGCTTGGACTGATTAATCTTACTGGTCTAATGTATTGCAAGGAAGCCGAACATCATTCACCTAAGTGAAAACGCTTTTGGAATGAACTGTACATTTTGCTGATGGCATTTGCGCAGTCTCCTCTTCACATCATTACAGGCCGAGAGGAACTCTTCTTGCTTTAACCTTGTGCATGTCCTCTTAATTCAGTCAGCATATCCTTCTTGGTACACAATTTCTTATAGCCGGTTTCCGAGGGAAAAACCGATGGGAGTGAAGTAACTGGAGATAATGCTCCAAACATAATATTACTTATACTTGGACCATTAACGCCAGTTTCCATTTAATAATTTCTGATGAGAGTGAGGTCTGGAGACCGAGGGGGCCATGCTACGGGTCCACCCCTACCAATCCATCGCAGGGGGAAGATGCGATCGACGATATCTCGAGTGATTCGCGAGTAATGTGCGGAGTAGCCATCCTGTTGAAACAATATGCAAACCCTCGTCGCTAAGGGTAAATTTACAAGGTGTTCAGGGATCACGTTTTTCAGAAAGTCGACATAAATTACCCAGTTCAGGTTACCCCTGGAAGAAATACGGACCGATAATGTGGCCTCCAAAAATGCCACACCACCTATTCGCACTACGCACATATATTGGTCGTCTACCTCACGGAGCCAGTGAGGTTCTCCTGGCACAGTAATTGTGCATTATGATTGTTCACCTTCACATTGCTTTTAAACGTGACTTTGTCCATCCACAACACCGATAAATGGAAATTTTGTGGCTGATTTCTAAACCACTGAGAAAAACCTCTGGTAGTCACACCCTCCAAACCTGCTGAATGTGGAAGGAGTGGAAGCCGTTGCTGTTGAGTATCTGCCACGCAGTCATGTGGCTTATTCCTGAGTCGCTGAAAAACCATTCTAGAGTGATTTGTACGATTAGGATATTGTGCAGCGTACCTCTCCGCAGCACAAAAGTTTTACTGAAATTTCCCTGAAAAAAAATTGGCACGATTGGTCTGATACACCCTCTACTTACTAAGCAGTATTGCCTTCTATTAAAAAAAAAATCACAAACAAACAATACATTTTATAGACGATACAACAATAAATCGCTTAGTTACTCAGTGTATGGGCCAGCATGGTTTGCACATTCCAGCAGCCCGTCCTGCACACGTAAACGTACATCTTCAGTATATCTATACAGTGTAGAGTTGTCTTGCAAAAAAATTCATCGTATGCCATCCCACTCATATTGGGAACCGCTTTTCTAGATTATGTCAATGTGATGTTTGATCGTCGTCTATTTTTCGTACAATTGATTTCAGGTACTACTTCTAAATTTCAACCGAATCAAATCGATCGGAGAAAATGCCTTCGTACATTTGCCTAATCTGCGGATATTGGATCTTTCCGATAATCCATTGACCGTTTTGAGCGATCGGTCGCTGACAGTCGATGCTCTCACCACACCTCTCATACTCACCACTTCGGTAAGTATGAACGATTAATGAACTTCTTTTCTGTTTTAAATGACCTATGGACCATTCCACATCAATTCAACCAGGCTATGTCACCCACCACTTCAGATTTTTATGGAACTTTTTTTTACAGATTATTATGATCAAGTTATAAAATCAAATCCAGTTTTTTTGGGGTTTTTTTTTTTTGGTCTAGATCAAATGCTTTCTGAAAATGTGAGCTGTCCAAATCTAGGGGAAAAAGTTCAGTGATACATGTACCAATAAGAAAATAATTCATAATTCAGTCTGAATAAACAAACATTTTAATGTTAAAATTTTACAGTATTTCCTTTTATCTACTAGTACTAAAATCCAAATTCCGTCTATCTGTCCCTTTATAGACTCCGCCCCTGTAAGAGATACCTCGAAACCACTTTTTTGTGGATTCTTCTGGCCGTGTAGGGGGCGCTAGGGAGGTTTTCATTCCAATTTCAGGTTCCCCTCCCCACAAAAATTTTTTTAATTACATTCATTTTCCCTGATCTCTATGTAGTTTTTCTTGCGAGGAGCAATTTGTAACGTTAAAGTTTGTTTTGCCAATTTGATTGTTTCTGTAGGGGGAACATGAGATAAAAGAATTGTTGCACAAAGCAACTGTCAGAATTTGTTTCAACAAGAGACGATTTCGACAATACTTTCTGCGCCAACTGTTGATAGTATTGAGCAGTTGCAATACGTGGGAAAAAACGCACCATGGCTACTAAACCAGCCTGGTTAGTTGATATGGAATGGCATAAAAGTTTACTAGAAATGCCATCCACTACAGTCATTCTCAAAAGTATAAGTCCACCCCTGAAGTTGTGCTTTATGCAACAATGACTACTTTGAATGACGTTTACATTTTTTTTTATGGATAAAAGGGTCTTTTTTAAGGAATCCACAAAAAACGTCAGCCAAAAATGCAGCTTTATTGCTTAACAATACATGAAAACTGAAAATAGCAGCTGTTCATAAGCCCATCCTTAGAACTCGTAGATTACACCCACAAAGAAATGGGATTGATCTTTGTTGTACCTCCATTTTGTTGGCCCATACTTTGCTGTACCTCCATTTTTAGAATTTTTTTTTTTTTAATTCATCGTAATCCAATACGTCCATCCAGAGCCTGTATGGCTTGAGGCCGACGATTTGGGTCTCTGGATGGACCTGGATTAACGACTCCTGTATGATGGTCACAGCAGCCAGGGGCGGGGGGGGGGGTGAAGATCCTGAGTCACTGAAGAGTCGCCCATCCACTGACTACCCGTGGCTGATGTTGCTTAACTTCACTGAAGTTATGTTTCAGTGAAAGCCCACCAGGCTTTGATTCAACCAATTTTAACAAAACATCGCATGAGATACAATTGCATTTTTAAGTTTAGCAATTATTGCAAACTACCGTCCTTGTCTATATACAACCCTGGCAAGAATCCCCACAGGTTTTCTACGGGGTTCAAGTCCGGGGAGCAAGCTGGCCACTCCAGATCTGTGATGTTGTTTTCTGTGAACCACTGCTTCATGGTTCTTGATGTGTGGCAGGGGGCGTTATCTTGCTGGAAGATGAAATTTCTACCCCCAAATACTTCACCATATCTGCAGAGTTCATCCTGCTACTGACAAACATACAGTCCGTTTTGCCCTGCGCCATAACGAATAGAATTAGTGAGTGTGATTACTTGCGTAGTTTTCTGGCGCATTCGCAAGATGTTTTAGTACTCGCTTACAAGGAAAAAGATGAAAGGCGAACAGTAGTTTTAAAAATTAATTTTCAAACACGATTTTATTTTCTTCTTAAAGTAGGGAGCATAAAAATTGGCAAGAACCAAAACAAGCGTTTTAATATAAGGAAACATGACATCCATACAAGTAAGGTAACGTTATGTACCAGCAACATTTGACAATAATGTGTGCTAAAAATCATTCCTTGATCTTCCCTCCTTGTTTCTGCAAGCACTCCTGCAATCTGCCGGGCATGCCATCGAAAAACGGCTCCAACAGATCAAACGACATATTGTCCCACATTTTTTCTACCAGACGTTTCCAGTTATTGAAATCTATTGGGCCATGTTTGGAAAGAGGACATTTACTAAGTCCCCACCAGTTTTCGATCGGGCTCAAGTCCGGGAGTTTGGGGCCACGGTAGGAGTTCGATTTCACGATCTTTCGATTCCACCAGATAATGCTTTGTCGTTTGAGCTGAATCCAATTTCTTCATAATTCGGTAGAATGTTCTCAAAGGTATACCTTATCTTTCACTGGCCTCCTGTCTATTTCTGAGCCACTTTCCCAAAGAACTCGAAGTGTGTTTCTATTCTGCTGCTCCATTGCTCATATTATCCGTAAATTAACTATGCAAAAACCTCGCGTTAGTTATATGGCTTCAATGCGATATACCTGCCTTACATACGTTTATAATGAACCCATTCACCGATTTTGCATGTTGTAAGGTGATTATTTTACATGCACCTTAAAATTATGTAAATACCCCCCTTTTGCCAATTTTTTTGCTCCCTACTTTACTATTTATTTATTTACTGTTTCTTAAAGGTAAACTCCACGGAAAAATTCGACTTTATTTTATTTTGCATCCACGGTAATAAAAGGTATCTCATTCAAAAATGTTCGATTTATCTTAATATTTTATTGAGAAAAACGCCTCGGTAGATTGAAAATTGGCCCTCTCGTCCTTTCAGGAGAATCGGCGGAGCAAGAAGCGATTTCCTGCCGCGAACAACTTTCGATTCTAGCCTAGTTTCGATTCTGCATAACGCAAGAGTTTCCGCGAGTTGTTAAATTCAACAGTTCTTCAGCTCTGCAGCATCAAAAATGACGTCATGCTGCACTGTG
This sequence comes from Rhysida immarginata, assembly GCA_023313115.1. Lineage (NCBI taxonomy): Eukaryota > Metazoa > Arthropoda > Chilopoda > Scolopendromorpha > Scolopendridae > Rhysida > Rhysida immarginata. The sequence continues at coordinate 4,896,621 of JAHWFO010047825.1, read as the reverse complement.
TTGAAGGCAGTAGTGCGGTATTAAAACCACGGTTTTGTTGGCTCTGCTGCAAACAAGCCGTCCATGCAAGCTGTCGGCCACGATCGCCTCATTCGCACAGGAAAGGATCCCACGTCAAGTCGCCGGTTTTATTTAATCAAGACCTTTGCCTATTATTAAACATCTCGATAAGAAATCTTTTCTAAATCATTAATACACTTTTTACAACCTTCTGAGCCGTGCCCGTATGTAAGTGTAACGAAAATTCTATATATTCTTACACAAAATCGTCTTCACTCATGAACGCCGCCATTTGTAAGAAAGCTGATGCAACAGAACAAGCAACGAAAAGGGTTGCTGCAAATTGTAATCTCGAACCAGTGCTCAGTTGCACACGTCTGATCCTTCAACAGAGCTCAACACTGCTTTTAACTAGTGATGTCAAGATCCGGATAATTCAAGATCCGGATATCCGGATCTTTTTTTCGGACCTAGGTTCGAGATCCGAGAACCGGATGTTGGTCAGAAATCCGAGATCCCGAACTTGGATCCGAGATCTCTTATCCGGATCTTGGATGCGAGATCTGAGATCCGGATCTTGGATCCGAGATCCGAAAATCGGATCCTAGACAGGAAATTGTGTACATGCAAACTTTTTCTGAAAGCAGTTTATAAAAGCTTTTTTTAAGTGATAGCCTAGTCCTCTTAAGTCCTAATAGGCGTATTCGGCGGCACTCAGATCTGGCTCAGATCTGAGAGAACTGTCACGTGGTATCTGACTGCTTTTCTGAGCGTCTGAGTGACTGTTGCCGAACGCGCTTTTATCTCAGAAAGAAATGGCTTTACCGACTTTACAAATATTGAGAAGAAACCGGCGGTTTTACTAATTTTAGTGTACATGAAATAAAAATCTGCATCAAATGAACAACTCAGCATGATTAATATTCGATCGCGAGAAGAGTATACCATAAAGCCAGGGAGGAAAGGGTACACTGGGCATCGCCATGATTTGGCTCTCGTAGCTTTTTTGATAGCTTCGCATCGCAGTGAGCGCCGCCATATTCTATCTGAGCACTCAGAAAAAGAAAAGCTTGCTGAGCGTCTGAGCTCAGAATCTGACAGATTCGTTGCGTGCCGAACACGTTTTCTTCTCAGGCGGAAGTACCAAAGTGCTCGCCGAACGCTACTCTCTCAGATCTGAGTCAGATCTGAGCGCCGCCGAATGCGCCTAATTAGTCTTAATACGCATCCAGCGAAAGGATCCGAAATCCTGATCCGATATCCGAGATCCGGATCTGATATCCGATATTCGAAATCTGGATCCGATATCAGAGATCCGAAATCCGGATCCGGATATTTCTAGATCCGAATCCGGATATTATCAGATCCGAATCAGAGATCCGGATCCAACGGACATCACTACTTTTAACCACTCCATTGCTGCAGCACTTCGTGCAGCGCTGAGCAACTGTTGAATTTAACAACTCGCGGTTTGCTTGCCTTTTTTCTATCAGAATGCCTTTAAATTGTTCTCTGTTTGGATGTGTAAATAAGATATCCGATTGAAACTTTACGTTTCATAGATTTCTACAATCGGAATCGATTAAAAAACAGGGGATTACCTTTTGCCAGCGAAGACCTGGTATCCAAATGCGAACAGCATAGTGTGCCCAGTTCATTTTGCTTTTTCTATAATCCTGCCGTTTTAAATTCATTGTCAATTAAAACAAAATTAATTGAATCTGTTCCAACTCTAAACGGGCTTAATTCTGGTGATCTTCAAGAACAACGACAGCGACAGTCATTGTTAGCCGCCGAAGGAATGAAGTAGGCCTATCTGCTGTCATAAGGTACGTGCACGAGTAAATATAACGAGTAAATTTTTTTTAAATACGAGCAAAAATACTGTTTTAAACTTAACAAACGATATACAAATTACACTAATAACATCATATAACACGCTCATCACTTATAAATAGTGAAACATAAAATATACGACAGAAACTTAACACGAAACGTGAAATTCCCATTTGCAGTAAGCAAAAAAAACGCTACGAAGTTGGTCGAAATCGACAGCAGCGCTGTTATTTCGCACATCCGCCGCTCGCCTGATTTTTAGCATTGGTTAATACGAGAGTAATCACACTTATTAATTCTGTTCGCTATGCCCTGCGCTGAAAAACCACCCCAAATCATCACCGAACCTCCACTCATTTGGCGACTCATTTGCACTTGCTTTTCTGCTCTCAAATCATGTCAGTAATATTGTGTACCATCTGGCCCATCAAGATTTGTCTCGTCCGAGAAAATCACTGAAAACCATTGATGGTCCCAAGACATGGTTTTCTTTGCAAATGTAAGTCTAGCAGACTCGTGTCGTTGGTTAAGAGTGGTGTCCTTTTTATCTTGCAATATTTGATGTGTTCAGCATTGTTGAGTACACGTGTGATGGTTGATGTCGACTGTGGAATGTCCAGAGCACACCTCATATTCCTCGCTGTCGTTTTTTTCTTGGTTGTAAGAAGACAAACCCGACGTTTCATTCGTAGTGATTAAGAATGAGGTCTTCCTGGTCGAGGTTTAACTTGTCCACCAATTCCACATTTTGCACTGCACATTTTGACCGTCCTATTTCGGCTGCAATTTGGCGTTGCGATTTACCTTTTCCGTGTTAATGCCAAATCTTACGCACTTCAGTTTCATCATTTTGTGATCCTCTAGGCATAGTTGTTTGACAAAATAAATGCCAGGAATGGACACTACTGTTCAGTATGTGGTTAACTTCTGTTTATATCATTTGCATTTTATCAGAATAGGGAGAATTCATTATTTTTAGGGGTGGATTTATGAACATGCAGTTTTTTTTTTTAGGTTTTTATCAATTATTAATGAACCGAATGAAATTATTGGCTGAAACTTTTTGTAATTCCTTAAAAACGATCAGAAAAAAGGTAAAACATCAATACAAACAGCCTATGTTGAAAAACTACCGTTTTTATGGGTGGACTTATACTTTTGAGAATGACTGTAGGTAATCCACCAGTATTTAAACACCCAATCCAATAAACGGCATAATTACTTGATCTATTACTATGTAATCAAGATTTGAGGGTAGCGATGCACAATGCTGAGCAGTGCTGGATCCTGCAGGGAAAAGTGCTTCCAACCCAGAGAGCAGGCTTAAATATAGTATATTTACTGCTATTTTTCTGGAATCCATTTAAACACGAAAGGAACAGCTGTTTTCTTTAAGTACTTTCTTTTTGAGTGAAGTAATGGTTTGAAATCACTCTCACGGAGATGAGTAGAACACACAAAGGTATTCCTTGTTATCACAAATCTCTGGCTAACGTCTCGACGTATTTTTGCGATCCATTTTGAACGAGATTCTTTATCTTCAGGAAATCTGTGCCATGTAATCTCCGGAGGAGCTTTCGGGAAATAATTTAGGCATCCAGGAACACTACCTCATTTTCCGTTTACTCATTTGTCTATTTTTATGCTCGAAGGTTTGTTCGAACAAGGACGTTGCTACGCTCCTCTTCAAACTTGCTGTCCTGCTTCTGCGCAGTTACTCCAGTTTCGGTTTCAATGGAAAGATCTATATAAAAATTTAGGGTGCGTCTGTAAATGTTCTCAAAACTTTTGAACCACTTATCCTTTTGAGCTCATACTTGCACCAGATGTTCGTTAGGTTCAGGGTAAGATTTACATGTGCCGAATGTCAGGTTGGCCCAAATCGGAAAGGGTAAAAATAATATTTTGCTTGATCTGTATGTCTGACATGAGCTACGATATGCGCGGACCAACAATGGGTGAGCTCAAAAATGCTAACACCGAGTTAGTGAAGAAAGCCATTGTTGCTATGATAGTCAACAATACGTTAACAATCGAGCAATAATCAATGCTTCACCAACCCAACTCGGTATTTGCATTTTTGACCTCGCCCAATGTCATGTCCTACAATGCAGAGTAAAGTTTCTGCAACAATAGGCCATAAAAAATTACTTTGGCTATGGTCATGGATGAAGAAATACAGGATGGGAAACTCCATTGTTTAAAGCGTGATTTTTTTTTCACTGGCGCTCTCTGGCCATTACTCTCTGTCCAGCAGACAACTTTACTTTTCCTAATTGGCCTCGATGGCTCAGTGGTTGCGTGATCTCCTCTGATCAACACCTCCTAAACAGAAGGCCTGATAACGGAAACATCATACATTGTTACATCATCATTAGTCGATCAAATTTAGGGCTTATTATTGGTAGAAATAGGATTAACAATGGTCGACTAATGATGATGTAACAGTGTATGACGTTTCCGTTATCAGGCCTTCTGTCTAGGTGGTGTTGCTCTGATGCCCGTAGATGTGGCTTCGATCTCGGCCGAGGACGACGAGGATTTTTGCAGGGGGAAAATACTATTAATTAAAAGAAAGAGCGAAAAATGTATACACTCACTCACTCATTCATTCATTACGAAATCTCCAGAACTATGAAGCCTACAAACTTGAAATTCAGCAGGTATATTTCTCTCGGCTTATAGGTGATAGAGGGATAAAATCTAAGCAACATTTACCTCTTTCATTTTTTTCTCTGGGGCATTGTTTTTGAGATAAAAAAGGTGAAATCCTACCTGCAGGAAACAGTTGTTTGGAATCTGTGGAGACAATTAAAGATATTGGCATACGAGACACCAGTGGGATCCGATGAAGAGCTGGTAGCCGGAATCGCCATAGCTGCGGACCAGATTCGCGAAGAACCAGGAACTTTTGAACTTTTTACGTCTGTGAGTATTTATTAAAAAATATTGTATTTTTGAAATTCTGCCTTCGGATTCTTAAACACATGAAAAATTAGAATAGGAATGTTTGTAAGACACACTCTCTATCTCTTTGACTTCGTCGATAAAATTGGGTTCAAAACTTTAAAAGTTCTACACTTTCAGGGCTTCTATCTCCTAAACGGTTGGATCAATTGAAAAAACACCAAGAATAAAACATTTCTTGAAAACTGTGAACAATCTGAATATAAGATTAAAAGTAGGGGTAACTATTTAAGATTTCAAAGAACCCCCCAACTAATGAATTTCCCCCACGAAATAACTCACTATTGATTATGGACATTTTTTCGTACAATGCTTAATTTCCGAGATATTACCAGACTTTTTGACACCCTGTATATCAAACAACTTGGAATGACGTGTCATGAATGAATATAAATTAAAATTATTGATAGTCTAAATTGGTTCAAAAGCAACTGGGATTTAGTGGAACCATTGTGGTTCACTGAAACTTTCTATGCTAATATGTGGCATGTAATATATCAAAACACTTCGAGTGATGCATCATGAATTTATATATCGTAATGATAATCCAAATTGGTTCAATGCTACGTGGTTTAATGGTATCATTATGGTTCATTGGAAGTTTCAATGCTAAGATAGGATATGTTATATATCAAACAACTTGGAATGACGTTTCATAAATGAATACAACGTAAAATTAATGATAGTTGAAATTGTTTTAAAGGCACCTGGTTCAGTGGAACCATTATGGTTCATTGGGACATTCAATGCTGAGATATGGCAAGTTATATATGAAACAACTTGGAATGGTGTGTAATGAATGACTACAACGTAAAATTAATGTTAGTCGAATTGGTTCGAAGGCGCCTGCTTTAATGGTACCATTATGGTTCACTGGAACTTTAAATGCTAAGATATGGCATGTTTTATATCAAACAACTTGGAATGATCTGTCATGAATGAATATAAACTCAGATTATTGATAGTCGATATAGGATCAAAGGTGCCTGGTTTAGTGGAAACATTATGGTTTAATGGAACTCTCAATTCTAAGATATGGCATGTAATATATCAAAAATCTTGGATTGATGTGTAATGATGAATACAACGTAAAATTAAAGATAGTCGAATTTGGTTCGAAGGCACCTGGTTTAGTAGAACCATTGTGGTTCATTGGAACTTTCAATGCTAAGATATGGCATGCAATATATCAAACAACTTGGAATGATGTGTAACAATGAATACAACATAAAATTAATGATAGTTCAAATTTGTTCAAAGGTACGTGGTTTAATGGTAACATTATGGTCCATTAGAAACTTTCAATGTTAACATAGGACAGTTGAAAAGTATGGTTTCGCGAATGGTTTAGTTTAGCCTTTCGGTACTTGATTACGTCATTTCTTAATGGTTTATTAATTCTAAACGTTTTTCATGTGCTCATGTTGGCTATGTATTAACTTTCAGAAGAATCAAAATTTCTTCGAATTTGAGCTCGAGCAACGAAAAAAGCTTTCAATTTAAATAGAAAAATTGTATGTTGAAAATTCAAAAAGATTTCTTTTAAAAAGCTCCCAATGCATAGCGTCTCTAAACGGCCCTTTAAAACAAGTAGAACCTAAAACATATATTTTTTCTATATAAATTCTGAGCTTTTTACATGTGTTCTTTTTCTGAATATTCACACACAGAAATTGCAACATTTCATAAAAAACAGCCCGAGCAACGCCGGATAAACAGCTAGTTTTAAATAAAAATAGTATTCATGGATGCCTACCTCATCTTATAAGTTATTTGGAGACGAATAATTGTACAGCAAAATTAAGGTTTTATGCTTAATAACAGTGCTCTAACTGCAATTGTTTGGCGATCGCCGCTGACAAGTTTGCTTCCCTTCCAAGGATAATAAAATAACAAGGATTGCTTATGCGGGTAAATTGACGTGATTGGCTGGTGCAGATGACGTCACTCCTAGACCTTGCTTCAAAGGAAAAGCATAGGAACACAGCAACAATTAACATATTCTTTTTATTTATTTGAAAGTTTTGATAAAATTTATTATATATTATCGCAAAATATTACATATAATTATGTATATGTTTGATCTGATTTATTAATAAGTTACTTATATTTTTTTCATACCTTTTTATTAATTCAAAATTAGCTTAATTCATAAACAGAAAATGTTTTTATTGTAATGCAAAAACTTAAAGGATCTGTGCACTTTATTTTTATAAGTAGGCCTCGGATTTGCATATAATGCATATTTTTTTTCGAACTAGTAATTCACTCAAATGATGTTTTCAATTGAATACTTGAAAATGTCAATACTGGAAAGAAAAAAAGAAGGAGCGGGGCCTACATAAATATGCTTAAAAAATGAAAAAATACTGACACGACTCTTAATAAAGTGTTGATCCAAAACATAAATTTATGAAATGTAAGTTTATGATGATACATTTTCTCCAGTGATTCTTTTAAATTTAACACATTACTGGAAAATAAATGGCAATCTATTCGGAAAAATCAACTGAACCATAGATAAACTAGTAGCAGGTTATTGCATTTTATTTGTAATTAGGGTTCGGATTTAAATGCACTAGAAAGTGCAAAAGTATGCGCAAATATGGTATATGCGCTTGGGTGCGATGGTGTGTGGATCGCGGGAAAAAAAAAAAAAAAAAAATCCGCCAAAATATGCAGTAAAAACTTACCTGTTTAGCAGCAAATACTTGGATAAAAATGAACGGTAGTTGGAAGCAGCATCCCTTCAAAAATATGCGCTAAAGTCAGAAATATACATTTTTATGTACAATAAAACTTAAGTAATTTATTCAATAAAACTTAAGTACAATAAAACTTATTCCTGATAGTAATTTATGATGTATATATTTTACGAAAAATTGTTTATAAACAAAAAAACAATAATTATATGCTCTGTATTAGCAGTTTTTATTGCAACATTACCGTTTGTTTGATTCCATTAAAAAAAGGACGAAATTTAAGCTTAAAATACTCAAATTGGCAATAATGCAGTAATGGGAAATGTGAACGAACTGTTTCTGAGTCTGAACAAACAATTTTATTAGTAATATATATAAAATAAATAAAGTTACTTAAAATTATATAGATGCCCTCCCGATCTCCGCCATCTTGGGGACGTTACTTTATAGGTTTACCAGGTTACTTTATAGGTTTACTTTATAGAAGGCCCAGAAGGGGCTAAAAGTGCTTAAAAACATCATTTGAGCGATTTACTAGTTCGGGAAAAAATATGCATTATATGCAAATCCGAAGCCTACTTATAAAAATAAGGTGCACAGATCTTTTAAGTTTTCGCATTAAATTCAATTACTTAATGCAGACAAATGTTCTCATTTTCCTAAACATCGACAGCGGCTGGGTCCTCACTCAAAACACGTTTGCGTGGCCCACGGCGGGGGGGGGGGGTACTTTGCACATTTCGCTACATCGATGCTAGTGTCTGATATTAAAAATTTAAGTACGGATATTATTTAATTCTGAATCACTCTTCTTTAAAATTTTTCGAGGTGGTAGTCTCCCGCTGGTAGACCTAACAAGTCGTATTGAAGATCTCGCTGGAAGTACGTCTGCTCCACTGTATTCAGTATAATCATGGCATGATTTCAGATTGGATTTTTTAATGTCAAATATTTTATGCGTTGCGAGTTTTGGTTTTTCTAAGTAGTTATTAAATTATATTATACGCGTCAGCAGAACAGCGTATTCCAAGCATTTCTCCTGCGCTGCCCGCTCGTCGGATCTAGGAATGACGTCACAGTTAGTTAGTTTGCAAATTTTCTCGCTAGATGGTAGCATCGCATAAGCAATCTTTGTTATTTTATTATCCTTGCTTCCCTTCTTTCCGCCATGTTTTTTGAACTCTGCGCACTTCCGAGGCATTTCACTGGCGCGCAACGCTATCGCTTCCACGGTGTGCTTGCGCGCAAAAAAAGGCTATCTGGGGTTCCCTTGTAAGTGTAGTAGCAGGACTCTTGAGTAGGTAGTAGAGACAGGAAGCCATATAGCCAGTGTGCTGTATTTCCACCTACAGCAACTTTTAAAATCTTACACGAGATGGCAGACACGTATTGTCGAAATTGGTTTGGTTTGTTTGGTATTAACGTCCTTTTCAACTGCTATGGTCATTTCAGGACGGCGTTATAGGGGCCGCAAATTTTGCCTCGCAAGGGTTCTTTAACGTGCAGCCGGCAAACGACCACACGGGACCAAAGGAAGTGCGTGATCTCAGGATTTCCCCCTGAAAAATCCTCGTCGTCCTCGGCCAGGATCGAACCCGCGTACTCGGGCATCAGAGGCGATCACGCAAACCACTGAGCCACCGAGGCCGATTAGTCGAAATTAGAGTAGCCTATAAGGACTACTACTACTACTACAGACTACTACAGTTTACTCTAGTCGAAATCGTTTATTGGATTTTATAAACAACAAAGAGAGAGATGGAAAAACGCGTGCTCAAAAAAACGCTGGATGAAGTTTTAAGTGAAAAAGCACTTACACTATATAAAAAAGGTTTTTAATTTACTTTTCTTTCTCATAATAAAGTGATATTCTGTGATAATAGTACGTTTAATTTTTTAAAAAAAGTTATTCCCAAACTATTTTTTGATTGTTCTCAAACGGTTCACAATAATTAAATCAGAAATGTTTCAAAAATGCATTCATTAAAATGTAAAAACAAAGCAAAAAAAAATCCCCGATTTTAAAACTGTGTTTAACGCTCGTTTTTATCTAATTTCTTAGAAATGAAGGTAGAAAAAAATGAAAAACTAGAAGTTTTTTTTTTAATTTTGAGGAAATAAACAGAATACGATTAAGAGGTGAGGCAATGTAGTTACCAAGCCAAACTTTTTTTAAAAAAATAAACAGAAAAGTTTGGTCTAAACAGATATGAAATAAAGTTAATGGGTTTTTTTCGTTCCTTCATATTAATTTAGCTGATTAAAAACTCTTACTTTCAGCTTAAATTAGAAAACTGTGTGTCTAATAGCGCATACTGTGGCCTTTTGCCCTAAACAGAGCGTCCACACGCCGTGGCATGCTCTCCACCAGCTTCTGATATCAAGCAACCGGTATTTTGTCCACTCTTCCTTCAAAACCTACGCAAATTGGATGCGCGTTTCTGGTCGCATCGGACACGAACGAATCCGACGCTCCAATTCATCCCAAAGATGTTCAATAAGGTTGAGGTTTGGACTCTGGGCTGCACTGAAGTTCCTGAACATTATTCTCCGGAAGGCGCTGACAGCACGAGCCTTATGACACGGCGCATTGTCGTGCTGGAACACAAATGGCCCTTCACCGAACTGCTGCCACAACGTAGGAAGCATGGAATTGTCTAGAACGTCCAGACACTGTGTGGATGCCATGTTCCCCTCGATCACAACCAGCGAAACAACCCTAAGTCCAAACCAGGAGAAACACGACCACACCATCACCGCCAAACTTCACTGTTGGGATGACACACTTAAATAGCAGCCGCTCCCCGGATTGAAACGGATCAATCAGACTGAAAGCAATAGAAATCGAGAACAGTGAGTACAGAAACCGGCTACAAATTTTGCAGACGAACTCTAGGCAAATACCTCCTATGCTTATTTCTGATTGGTTCCTACTGACTACGCTCCAAGTTCAGTGGACTTCTCTTTTGGAATAGACTATAGATGTACAAAAGCTTATAACTTTTTCAACACATAAAAAAATTCTAAAGGCGCGTATCTTCGTAAATAATGGGGTTAAAGGATTAAACTTGGCATTTTTCAAACATCCATGGCATCTGCAATCACCATTTCATTCAGATGTGATTCCAATTCGATTTTCTATGAAATCTACGTATCTTATAGGAAAAGTTTTAAAACTCTGGCATTAAAATGTTTATTTTTGACTGAGTTATGAATATTTTTCTTACTGGCTATATGACCAAAAAAATGTTGATAATGCCTTTTCCCTCTAAACTTTTTAACCTAGGCCATAAAAATTTAGTATAGCTTTATTTATAACTTGGCCTACCTAACCTAACCTAACTTGGCCATAGCAATATATTAAAAAAAAAAAAGTTTCATAAAAAACTGAAGTGATGGGTGACAATTCATTTTTTTTGAGGTGACCTATCAGATTACGAAAGGAAGACGAACGCAATCTTTAACGAAGATTTAGACACACATTAATGATATTCTAGGTTTTTATGAATCAAATATATTTCCTTTTAGCTAGCTCGTTAGACATTTGCAAGAAATAATATACACATAAGACTTATTCTTAAAAAAAAATCAGATTGGATGTAAAAAAATTTGTCCTTTATATATATCAGTATGGTTTTTAGAAACTAGTTGGGGCCCACAGACTGATGGAGGACCAAATCGAATTCGTGGGATTCTTCAGAAACCATGAGCTGTATTTTTGATTATCTATCGTTTAAGAATTTTTGTTATCCCATTTGGATTATTAGGACTTTAATTTCAAAAGGTTCCATCGGAATTTTATATAATTGCTAAGAACTTTTGAGAGTAACTGTTTGAAAAAAAACTGAAAAAAAAAAATCAAATGAAAAAAAAAAAATTGAAAGCTCTTTCTATTAGGCATACTTAAGAAATGTAGGCTACTGAAGGTGTTCGCATAAATTCACTTTTAACAATCTTAGATTACAATGACGGTACTATAAAATTAACATCATAGAAAACTGGAAAATTGAATAATAATTATTTGATTCACTCAGATTCAACGAAGGTCTAGGCTACTTCAATTAGTAAAAAGAAAAATATAATTGGAAAAATCCTAAACGTACGTTGAATGCTGATCTTAAAGAGAAAAACGTGAATGAAATTTTTGCATAGTTTTAATAAAAGAAATCGTTCTTTGTAGAATTTTGTTCATCTCTTTCTCATTTTTATTTTTTGTAGATATCCGTTACAGCCATTCCCTGCCTAAGGATAGGCCTCCTTCAGCTCATTAAGGGTTAATAACAGTCTCACAGTCTTGGACGAAAACGTTTTTCTTCCACTCATCAAGAATGAACAATCTCCAGTGTTCAAGGTGAGCAACACAAACAAAATTTTTTTTTTTAAGTGTCCAACTTTGTTTACTAATATTTGTGGGTCATTAAAGATGGGCTCTGAAATTTCCATGAAGTTTACAGAATTCTCAACTAGCCTTACCATGATGCAATGAATATATTCGGCAAATAATGAAACCAGCATCGAAAATTAATCCATTAATTCGTAAGTCAATAATAAAACTTAAAACCGTACGTGCGGGCAACAATATATTTACATTATTAATGATGAACATAGGCACATAAAAATGAAAAATCCATTAATTTAAAAATTATATTGAAGAACGCGACCGGATAGAACTCAAATTTCTTTTAATAATTTGAAACCCATGTGTATTTCATGTCTTTAGATCTACACGCAACCGTTAAAGTAAAGGAAAAAAAATCAATATTCTGATATTTTGCAAAGTACTGATCGCGATCCCTAATTAAAGGGAGAAAGTTTCAAATGCTTTAACAGCAATCTTATTCAAAACGATTAAAAATTACATCTAATAATACATTTAAATTAGTAAAAAAAAACAAAACAATAATAAATAATGATAACAGGATAATAATGTACCAAATTTTTACTATCTAAGGAGGAGGGAGGTTCGCGGATTAATTGAGAAAATAAAAAAAAAAGTGCCGGAACAAAGTGTTTTAAGTAAACAACGGACCATCGTTATGGAGAGGGAAATCCACATTTTCAACTATTATCTCTTAAAACAACAGATTGTAGAACTGCAATAATTAATAGAATTTCTTTTTAACAATTCTACTTTTAATAGAATCTGCTTTCACCGATTGCTATAATGGAATCTCCCTAGATGGACTAAGTACGAAGAAATCGCTTACAATACTGAATGGTATTTAAAAGAAATATTCGTCAGAAAATTATTTAACATGTTCTTAGTTTAAAAAAAAAAACAAAACAAAGAAATATAACGAAAGTGCACGTACCAGGCCTCAATGTTTATCAGATTGCCGATTCGAAAAATAATAACACAATGTTAAAAAAATATTCTTTTCCAAATAATTTCATCAAAACAGAAAAGGGGCATATATAAATATGCTAAGTAAACAAAGAAGACCTAAAATTTCTCAAGGCCAAAAACGAACGAAATTTTTTAAGAGACCACTTTCTTAAATACTTTCTCAAAGATTCTTAATTCTGTATTTTACTAGCGGATTTAATCCATTTGCAACAAATTGTTTATAAGAACTCAGAATTGAATTCATCTTTTTTTATATTTTAGGCAAATGAGTTACTGAACCTTAATGACTGGTGAAAGATAACATAGCCATTCACAAAGACCTTCACCATCCACTTTTATGGCAAAAGCTTAATTTAATTAAATTAATAAACAACTTTAAAAACTTGCCTTCGGATTTCTACCGTGCACAATTACAGGCAGAAGAAAATCATTTCCGGGCTTCTCTTCCCTTACAATCTGCTCATGAGTTTTCATCTCTTCGCTATGCATCATGGGAGAATATTAAGAGTTGTTTTTGTTTTTTTTTAACCTGTGTGACGTAGATATTTTTCCTTTAACAGTTTGAGCAATTCTTTCTTTATTTTTTAATTATCTATTATTAAAACAGGGAACAGGTTCAACTGCGAGGATCCACAAATGGCATGGTTGAGAGTTTTGCCACATCCTATGAAGTTGAATGTTGGTGGTTTCCATTGTCGAGATGGGATGGAATCGGTAGAAGACTGTACCAATAAATCTACGAATGCTATTGTCGACGGGGAAACTACATTTCCTTCTTTTCCTCTTCGTCCAACAATTTCGTCTATGACGGTCGTTGGAAATCTGAATTCGATTGCCACTGTCGCTCAGGAAAACACAAACATACTCAAGAACTCTTCTACTCTTGATGTTACTCTTGTCGATGACCATTCCATTATTGGGCCTAGTTCTGCGAATTAATTTTAATGAGAACATTTCAATTTAACATTCTTGAACTCAAGCTTAAAAGTATACTACTGGATATTATTTAAATTAATGAAAAGAGTTCTCTATAAGCTTGCAGCTACTTTTGAGTACTTTATTGTACTTCTATTGACTCGCTATATCTCGAAGTATTGACAGTTCTTCCTTTGTGATATTCTCGAAAATAGACTATACCGTTAAAGGAGAAGCTGAACTATCTTAATCCACGCTTAAAAACTCTTGATATCGTTCCTTAATAAAACCTATAAATTATAGTTGTGTTTTATTTTCTCCTTGTTAAAACAAATAAGAAAATTAACAGATAAGGGAGACGATATTAGAGCAATACGATTGGTCTTTATCAGTTGCTCTTTAAACGTGTTTCGAAGCAAGAAAAAAATAAAGCTCACTGGCTCTGTAAATGAAGCTATTGCTTCGAAACGCGTAAGCTGTTCACAGCAAAGACCAGTCGTATCGCTCTAAATTTGTCTCCCTTATCTTTTAATTAAATAAGCAATACAAGAACCTGACACCTTTTTATATTTAATAACATAAGAAAATCTAAAAGATAATGAAATTTATAGAAAATATACAAGATGGTTAAACTTTCCTTACTTAACCCACTCTAGACAAGAAACGACAAGGTGGGACCGGAAAAACAAACAGAGACAGGTATTTCAGAGATGATACTTTACTGTCTTTCAAAGTAAACCCCCATGGCCACAATACACTTTTGAATCGTTCCTACAACTGCCGCCTGACGTGTGAAAAATCCTCTTTCGATACTGCTTGAAGTTCTCTCGTCACAGCAGTTTGAATATCCGAAAGGTCAAGAAACCTGTGTCCTTTCATTGTTGATTTAAAGCGAGGAAACACGAAGAAGTCCGGTGGTGACAGATCTGGAGAAAACGAAGAGTGGTAAAGTTCTGGAATCTGTTTTCGTGCGAGGAATTGCTTCACCTTTGTAGCGAAGTGCAGCCTCACATTATCACCCGACGAATACGATTTCATAGACGACCGAAGATCTCCGTGTAGAAATCGCCATTGACTGTTTGGCTCTGCGGAACGAATTCTTTATGGATTATGCCCTCTAGGTCGAAGAACGTAATGAGCATGCTCTTCACTCTCATTTTCAGGAAGCGAAAATTTTTTGCTGCTTCGGAGATGTGGGATCCGCCGCTCCATGCTTTGGCGTTTCGTCTCCGGATCGTACTGGAAGCACCAGCTTTCATCCCCGATCACAATTGATTTCAGAAATGAGGGATCAGCATCAACCTGTGCGATGATGTCCTCGCAAGAGTCCATTCGCAGTTGTTTCTGTTCCTCGGTTAGGTGGCGCGGGATAAACCCTGCGCAGATCTTACGCTTAACAAAATTCTCGGTGACAATGGTTCGGTTGATTTCACGGGGAATGCCCAGTTCCTTCATGAAGAACAATATTTTGTTATTCTTCCATGGTTCCTCCTCCATTATTCGAACAGACGAACGGCGATCCTATAAGAGAAGCTCACGAACACGTTCAATATTGTGCGTGCAGTGCTGAGAGTTGGCCTTCCATATCGTAGTTCATCTTCGAGGGTTTCTCGCCCTTCACGGAAACGCTTAAACCACTCCTACACATATTTTTGAGTCACAGCGCCTTCACCGTACACTATCTTTAACATTTCGTGGGTTTCCTTTGCGGTTTTACCCAATTTAAAACAGAATTTCATATTGATTCTCTGCTCAATATTTCCCGCGAGTCGAATATTTCCCGTTATCACAGTAAGGATGATTTACCGAACTCTCCGGTCTCACCTTGTATTTATTGTATGGGTACCAAATAGGTAGGAATAATGTCCAGATTATGGGCCAAAAGATTTGTATGGTCACCTCTTTCACTAGTAACTGAAAGACAAAGCTTATCAGGAGAACGTTCGCACAGGCGCCGATCTGAAGAGATGAATATCGCACATGACTTGTAATTAAGCATGGCTAAAGGTCACTTCATCGACATAGCTAATTCATCGACAGTCACTTCATCGACAGAGACGATTCATCGACCAAGTGATGTAATGCTTCTTGGCATACGAGGCAGTTTCATTTCCTGAGATACGCAAGCGATAAGCAAGTTTCATATTCAATAGACGGGAAATGGAATTGGAAAACACAGGTAGCTCTCATTTAATCATAATAATTAAGGCTAATGGTACTCGGGTTTAGCGTCCCCTAACGCGCCTCCCGCGCATATCCTAAGTTAATGAAACATATTCCCTGGTTATTGCAGGATGCTGCCCCGCAGCCAGCCAGTTACAGGTGGCCAATGGTTTGCCTCTCTTTTGCTTAACAGTTATTTATTGCTGGAACTGTTCGAGCAAGTTTGCCAACGGTATCAGCAATTTGAAAGACTGCACAAGCATATATTTTTATACATTTGTTTTAGACTAAACATCATTTAGTCAATGAAACGTCTCTACATGCCCATTAATGAGCACCACTTCGAGCACACTTTGTGGTCTGACGGACGTTAAGTCTACAAAAACCAGGTAAATTGTATGATATCGCAACGCATTAACAGTGTTTCATTGAAATTGCTTATTCACTTTTCTCTTCCCATGTCCTTGGCAAAGTTCACTTTACGGTTCCTATTCGTGCGATCGCTCGCTTTCCACATGGAGACGGTTAAGTAAGGAAAGTTTAATTATAACCACCCCCATGCACAGTAAAAAAGCATATAGCTCATTTAATTCAAGGTCAGCCATGCTAAATATAACAAATGTGGAAAAACATTTAATAGTTTGTGCATCGATAAAGGCTTTATACAAGTCCTTTCTGAGTTCTGAGAAGGAACTCAGAAAAACCACGATTTTCCACGACTGCAAACAAGGCCGTCTTCTGATAAAAGATTTTAGAATCTGTCCACAACCGTTCTTTTGAATGCCCGTGGTTTTGACCTGTGCTTAAACACTGGCCTTAACAAAATAGTGTGCTAACAAAATAGGTTGATTCAATGTCTTCGTTATTTTTCACGAGTATACAGATGGTGGGTTGAGGTTTCGAAAATGTCTCTCCCCATAAATAACATCAACTCACGACCTTATTTCCAGGTGGTGGAAAGTCGTAGAAATCGATACAGAATATTATCTTCTAAATTATGTTTATTTTATTTTTTTCATGTATTACATTACCGCTCTTGCTGGTTACTTTTGGTTACAATAAAAATTTTGATATAAATTCTGAGAATGAAATTCTCTTTCGTTGACGTATTGCTCAAGTTCTTTGGAACGATAAAATTTCTTCTTTGTTTTAAGCTCTTGTTGAATCTGGAGAGATTTACCCAATTGTCAATATAATAAAATTTTAAAAATGTGCTATAAACGCTGAGTCAAATGTACTGAGTTTCCTGTTCAAATGAATAATAAGGTTTCGTGAACTTTGATTTTGTCTTAAAAGAACAAATTGCCACCAAGTTTCCCTCAGCAGAGTTAAAAGAAAATTTTCAATAACAGCTTACGTTTTTATTAATGGGAGATATCGAATTTAATGTGTTGGAACGTCAAATCTACAATGACTGTACAATTTATTATTGACGAGTTGCCTATTGCTTTACTAAGAGATATCACTGTATTGGCTTATATATAACAAATTAAGTTTCTAAAAAGTGAACATAAAAAGAAAAAACGTTCAATAAAAAATTATCTAGAATACATAAGGAAAATAAGTGATGTATAACAGTTAATAAGAGAATAGTAAAAAAGACATCACAAAATAACATAGGTAATAAATAATACGAGGCCTTTCGGTCATTTTATTTACAAAGACCTTCTTCAGGTTAAAAATTTTTGAAAGTGTAACTGATTTCTTCTCTCAGTAAAGATTAAGAATATAAGTTTAAATAGATACATTGTTGAGAGGTATTATTACATCAATTGATTGTTTACATCTTTAGTTTGAAATTTTAAATTGTTATAATCAAAGACTTTTTGTACAAAGTTATTTTTAATTGATTAAAGGTATATTTACAATTTTTTTATTACAATATTTCCCATTTTTTATCTAATTTATATGATTGATGGGCTAGACAATTTTTTGATTTGGTAATATAGTAACTTTCTTTAATTAATCTTTTTTGCCAATGTTCTTCAGTTCCTAAAATTTTTGTATTTTCCCAATCAATTTCATGTTTTTTGTTTTTTTTATGTAGATATAATTGATTATTTTCATTACATTTTTTTATTTCATTCTTGTGTTCATCAATTCTTTTTTTCATAATTCTTTTTGTTTGACCGATATAATGATCATTACATTCTTTACAAGGAATTTTATAGATAACATTATTTTTTATATGTTTATTATTATTTTGTTCTAATTTTCTGTTTAGTAAAAAGTTTCCTATTGTTCTTTTATTTTTGAAAGCAATTTTTATATTATCTTTTTGTTCTCTTTTTATTATTCTTCTAAGGGATTTATTTAATTTTGGGTGAT
>JAHWFO010047825.1:4848312-4867572 GCA_023313115.1 Rhysida immarginata | reverse complement strand
CCTACTTTTGGAGGGGGTCCCCCCACGTAACAGATTTAGTTGACATGGTGGCCAATTTCGAGGGGGTGGGTGCAGCCCCCCCCCCTCCCCCCTGGATACGGCCCTGCCTCTAATTGGATTATTATAGTGTTTATATAATTTTTCTATCATTTCGCGACCCAAAGGATAATATCCCGGTAGGAGGAATTGATATTTCTAGCCGAACCAAATTCGGTCCAATAAAAATAGATTTTTTGCTTATTTGTATGCCGGTATATCAGGAGATGTCAAACTGCGGCCCGCCGCCTCTTTTAGTGCGGCCCGTGAGCTAAGAATAAATTTGCGAACACTTTTTTTTTTCGTTGTTATTTAAGTAGGCCTATCTACAAAAGTATCCTCGAGTTTGCTCCTTTGGCCCTTTACAAAAAAAGTTTGCCGACTCCCTGTTATATAACTGAAAAAAGTGGGTTTAACAGGCATTTTTCTGTTGAATATAAAATCGATTATGTAGACAGCTATTAAATCAGAGTTTTTCTGTATAAACCTTTATAATTTCAATTATAAAGCAAGGAGATAAATTACCTGTGATAGCAGCTGCGTGCTCTTTTATCTTGTGAGAAGATTATTATTTTATTAATCCAAATCAAAGTTTTCCCCCCTTCCAATAAATTCTGTTTTCTTTACTTAGCTTCTGAAAACACGGTAGTCCACTTAACCATTTCCAAAACGGATATCACCAGTTTCCCATTTGAAAGCCTTCAAGGGTATTCTAAGCTCCAACATTTGATTCTGGAAGAAAACCAGATCACAACTTTGCCATCCAATGCATTCGGAGATAAAGGACTGCCACAATTACTCGTAAATTACGCACTACCCAAACCATTTTTACGCCTAATTTTATGATATTAACAGTTGCAAAGTTTATTGATTTAATCTCATTAAAAATTTAGGAATTAAGCTTGAGAGGAAATGGGATCATCACCATTGGTAGTTATGCATTCTCCAATCTACCGTTCTTGTACAGATTGAATGTAGCAGAGAACAATCTAACAACTCTACAAGCCAATGCATTCTCCATGAAAAACCACAGAGACAGTGTTATACTCACGTTGAGTAAAAATTTTATTCACGAGGTAATTTTATTTCATTTAAATTATCAATGCAAGTTAAGTCTAAATTCTATTAAACTTATCAAGCCCAAACTCATCATTAAAATTATCGACGAACTAAGATAATAATTACATCTGTTTGCACTAAAATATCATATAGAACAATTCGATATTTAAATTAACTGTAAAACAGATAGCTTAAAGCATTAGCAGTTTTAAATGATTTATTTTATTTTTTATTATTTTAAAAGATCGACAAGAATGCTTTTGAAGGGCTCACCTTCTCTGCAATTCACCTTGAATCCAATCAATTGGATCATTTAGAAAGGAGTGTATTCGAGCCATTCCTGGAATTAATGGCAAGAACAGACTCTTCCCTCTATGTAATGAGTAAGTAGCATGGACAAATGTTATGGGAATTTAACTTAAATTTAGCAAGTAATTTCAATTAAAGCTTTAAAGTTTATTTATTAGTTTTAAAAAATGCCTCAATTAAAATTTCTGAGCACTTAAACTATTCCTAACAAAAATAAATCATAATTTCTAGAACCAAGATAGAGCCTAATGTTACGTTTTAAATGGAAGTTTTATTTTTCAAAAGCAAAAATTTCAATTTATCCAAAAGCAATAGCATATATGATGCCACTTTACTTCATATAATATACAGTATGCCCTCTTGCTGCTAGTGAAACTGGAGCAATTCTAAACGTTTTGAATATCTCATTTCAAATGCAGATGCAATGTTCTTTTTTTCCCCTAGGGTTTTAACATTCCTTTTACACTATTGAGATGGGCATACTATTACTCTTTTGCCGACATCAAATTGAGCCTAAAACCATTTTTCTCGAGGCAATCCTTCCAATCCTTGATTTAGACTGCTTGGAATATAATCATAACAATGGAGCTTCATCACTATCTTCATTAATTCTATCTTTTTTTTTTTTCCAAAATCGTGAAAAATCTACAGATTTATATAAGTATCGTTATGCAAGATAAACAAATGAATAAAGTGACAGGAAGCTTCCTTCCAAGCATATTTTAATGACACATATTGTCCTCTATAGATGATTTTTGTAAGCATTTTGGGGCTTAACTTTTGTGATCACTGCTCAACTTTATAAATGACCACATCGTTGGATTATGGCATATATCATGGTTATGAAGAAATTATCTGCCATTTGGACTTAAGTGATGGTGCGAATAGGAATGAATTTAAGAGGGTGTTCTGACACATGGAGAAAGCTCTGATTAGAACAGGAGAAAAACTACAAGTAAAGATAAGATAATTTTAGACACCCTTTCTAACCTTTACTGTTGGAAGCTTGTAGTCGAGCAATTACACCCGCCCAGATTGTGGCAGCTACCAGCTCAGTTGTCCGAAGATGTAACCAGTGCATTGGAGCTGGGGGCAACCATTATGAGGGGCTTCCTCTACAGAAAAGAAGCACCCTATATTATTGCATATAATTGCAAAATCACTATCAGAGGCAAGCCTTCATTTAAGGCTCTTAAGATGTTTGTATTTATTCATTCAACTTTGGTGAATCCACATGGAGTGATATCAAGTCAGCCAATCATAGGCATCGGATTGAAACTGGAGTGGCAACGTCTCTGAACCCCAACTAACAAAGGAGAAGATCACAAAACACATATGAAGGGAAAGTGGATAACACTTACATTCACACTCTGCTATAAAGAGGATCACCTCCAACGGTGGTGTAACACTATAGATATCCATTTCTTTTGAAATCAGTCTCCCTTAGTCATGCAAATTAGGGCAGTAATAGAAAGCAAAATATGGTTATCATGACATTGAAGTTTGCGACAGAAGCCATTGGCTGGAATAAAATAACCTGCCTAGAAGAATATTTTTATCATGTTGATGGGGAAGACTTTTCGGGATAGCCTGGGATGCTTTGAAACTTCCTCAAAGCATGGCTTGCCCGGGGGGGGGGGGGGGGCGGAGGGGGATTCTGTGAACGGCCTGGGCTGAAGGCATAGGGCTGCGTTCAGAGTGAAAGCAGTGAGTCAAGCAGTGAGTCCTGAACAAGGAAGTAAGGAGAGGAAATTGTAAAGGATGATCAAATTCTGAATAGGGATTAACTCCGTTATCCATTGTTCGAGTCCTATAGAAATTTCGCTGCTTGACTTGATGCTCTCATACTGAACGCACCCTAAGAAATCTGGTAGAAAACATATCAGAGGCCCTTGATGAATGTTAGCAAAAAGTTTCAACCACAGGAACTATCAATTACAAGCTTTCTTTGTTCAAATAAACTAATTTGTTTAAAGTTATACAGGGTGATAAATAACTTGTCTCCACAGTCTATACAATATGTATCTTCTATTTTATTGTAGTTTTGGAATATAGAGATAATTTACCAAGCTTCTAATTAAAGCCCAAGTGGCATTCCAAAAAACTTTCTTTAGGAACCTATGCCTATGAAACATATGTACAGGCTGGTCCAGAATTTACCATTCACATTTTGTAAGACTATAACATTTGTTTCTACAGGGTGATTCTGAAAAAGTGTGTATAACTGTAAGCAAAGACAGAGATGACCAGAATGAATATTTTCTTTTAATACAATGTGGGTCCGAGTTTGAACGCTAACTGAGATATGAACAGAAATAAAAATGCTACCACCAAGATCAACAAGTTAATAACTCAGGTTCTGCAATGCCTAGAATAATGAATTTTGGAGAAATAATAGGGTATATAAAACTCTGTATACTCTGATCAAATTTCAATGAGTAGTTTCCGAGTTACGTGTTCAACATCGTAACATGTGCTGGTTAGTACTCGCATGTGAAAACTATTAAGATTTTGAATGCGTAACTCGGAAACTACTCGTTGGAATATGATCAAATTTTAATGGTATACAGAGTTTTATGTACCCTATTATTCCTCCAAAAATCATCATACTATAAAAAAAAACTTGTAGTTATTAACTTGTAGGCATTGCAGAACCTGAGTTATTAACTTGTATAGACTGTGGAGACAAGTGGCTCCAGATATACAATAAGCATGGTGGAAAAAATATGGAAAATGAAAATTTCATATCCATAATTGTAAACTGGAGTGCACGAAATTTGTTCTGGATAAGTGAAAAAGAGCGATAGGATACAAATAACTTTGTAGTTAACACTCAAAATTCTAATAAACCAGTCAGCATAACACTGCAGAAATTTAACATATTTTATATTGTATTTTAGAAATATTAATGAACCATATATTAAAATAGCGTATTGCAAAATTCTAAATGCAATATACGTTTTCTTTCAGATAACCCAATATCATGCAACACCACACTCACTTGGCTTGTAGAGAAGCCACTAGCACTAAAGCAGCATATTCGTGATTTGGTCTGTCCTGATGGAAAGATACTTGAAGCACTAACTAAAGATGATCTCATTAATAATGAAAAAAAATCAATGCAATAAAACAAATCACTGAAGTAGAAAAGTTTAAATTACAATTTTGAATAATTTTTTTTTTATTACATAAGTAAATTCTTTGCATTATGGAAAAATCTAAAATTTCAAAATACTGTGAACAAATCATACAATTTCTGCAATCATTTAGGGGAAGGGAGAATGCTTAAGATAAAATAAAATTATAATAAAATGGATAGAAACAAGAATTTTTAAAAGTAGTTTGGGAAGAATTTTTTCAACAAATTTTGTTATTGTATAAAATTAATTATTCAATACTAATGTATGTTTGTTTGAATGTGAAGTTTAATTTTTTATGTATAGTTAAAAAAAAACAAAAAAAAACCCACAAGCACACAACTGAATTTTAAATCAGAGTTGCATTATTATTAGAATATGAAATAACCAATTTTCTTAGCTTGAATAAGCACATTAGATACATCAAAATGGATGTCATATAATTACTGTAGTTTTATTAAATGTACCGTAACTTACGGTAATAACGCCTCGGCTTATCTAATGTTAGAATTTTACTTAAGATAAAGGTACATCTCCTTCATCCTTGTAAATATGTGTAATACTGTTTTGTGTCAAAAATCCCTTATTGTTTTTGAAGTCATAATAAAAATTACTGAAAAGATAATGTCTTTTTAAAGATGTAATCAAGAGCGGATGAAGGGAGGATGAAAGGTATAATCCTCCCTTCACCGTTCTTGATATAATAAGAGTATAAACCACTCTTTCAAAAACTCAAACATAAAAATCTACATGTGTAAGTTGGGTCCATGTTGCACAAATACAGGGTGATTCAGTCAATTTCTGACCATTTCAGTACTATGATTTATTGACCCATTAATGTTTACAAACTTAGCATTTCAGTATGATATTTTAGGCAGTTCGGAGTTTTTATTCCCGTGGAAAAGTCTTGATGATATGCTCAATGTGGCCACCATGAATGTTTTGAACTGCTTGCAGCCGAATGGTGAAGTTGTTCATAAATCTATCCAGGATTTCTGCGGTGCAGCAGTCGACGATGCTTTGTCGCAGCTGGTCTAGGGCTCTTGGTGCTGTAGTGAACACACTATCTTTAAGGAACCCCCAGAGATAAAAATCACATGGGTTTAGGTCAGGACTTGTAGGGGGCCAAAGAAAGCCACCCCCGAATCGATCAGGAAACCTGTTTGAAATGATACGATTTCCGAATTTCTGATTGAGAAAGCCTAGCACTTCATTAGTGATTGAGAAAGTCTAGCACTTCATTTTGCTTGACAAAATCCATGATTGCTTGCCTGCCTGGTGCGTCTCGACACTTATACTTCTTCCGGAACTTTCTTTGCACGGTTACAGGAGATTTTGTCTCGAAATACCATTCGACAACCTTGCATTTCTGCTCTGTTGATAAAGCGGCACCATTTTTCAACAACACGATTTTCATGCAGCGCCACTGCAACAATACAAACTCCAACTATTTAGAAATTCGATATGGCGCTCATATTCTTTCAATTGTTTATCCCTAATGCACGTCATTCGAGTGAAATGGTCAGAAATTGACTGAATCACCTTGTATAAAGGAGAAAGGTTCTACTTTGCAACAATATGAATTTATTACACAGACACGTTTCGGTCTTAGACCATCCTCAGTACTTTGTAAAATTTTCTAATACAGATTAAATTTATTTACTGTTTACAAAACCAAACAAAAATTAAAATTTAGGGTATATTGAAACTTGAACATTTAAATGAATATTTTTCTGGGATTTCCCAGCACCATGCAGATTCATATCTTCTTAGTCATAATTAAACTAATATACTGGTAGTATATTCTAAATAATCATACTTAGATATTGATGACAAGAGACTTCAGTCTACAGTCTATTGGCATAATGTTTAAGAATAGGCACTCCTAAGAGCCACAGGTCTTTTCACTTTCAAGACCAGCAGGTTGCAGGTTCAAATCCCATTGCGGGCATGGATGTTTGTATTTGTTCTTTACTAACAGTTCAGGGTGTTGAGCTAAGCTGCAGTAGGCCAACCAACTGCTACACTGAATTCTTGACAATTTGAATCATGCTAAGAGTTACCTATGCCTAGTGCCTCAAAAAGAACACATACTTATGAGAAATAATTTTCAATAGAGTGGAAAATTTTCTTAATTAAAGCAGAAATCATCATATATGTAACTTTTAGCAAGTACTCCAGTTTCTACAGATATTCTATTGCATTCAAATTCATTCAGAAATTTTCTTTCAGCCTCCACAAAAAAGAAAGAAAAACAAAAAATTAAGAAAAAAACCTTTTCAAGATTTTTTGGTATTTAGAATTTTGGATAAAGGGTTTCATAACTATTCATTTTAAGCTAAATACTTAGATCTTGGTATTCAATATACTCAAAAAAATGTTAAATGTGTGCATGCTGAATGCCATATTTAATGTGATATAAATAAAATGACTGCATTTCAGCAAGGAACTGATCACTAACATGTATTTTGTGGTAGACGAATATCTTTGAATCACGGCAAATTAATGTTTGTAGTTTAGTCTATTTTTTTTTCCATTTTCTTATTTATTTTTAAATCTTTCTCTTTCCGCTATTTTTTTAAATTCTGAAACAAGAATTTTTTTAAAATAAATGTTTTGTAGTGAATTATAAACAGATTACAGCTATGAAACACTATCCAAAATTCTAATACCAAAAAATCTTGAAATGTGTTTTTTTCCTTCTTAATTTTTTGTTTTCCTTTCTTTTTTGCAGAGGCTGAAGGTTTACTGCAATATAAAGAAAAATTCTGCAAAATGTTTGCTATAGCTATAATGAATCATGGCTGCTTGCATCCGGCAGTGAACTTTTGATTTTTTTTTTCCACACAAATTTCTCAATAAGAAATTAATGTAAATCATTTACTTATTAAGCAGAAATGATATGGTATAAAGTTAAAAAAACAAATGAATGCAAACCAGGTTAGTAACTATCTCATGCCACTACAGTTAAACATCAGTGGTAAGTAAACTGGAATTTGCTATTAGAGTACTGTTCAGTTTTTTCCTTGCTTTTTATTGTGACTTTCTGCGCAAATGTTAACAAAGAAATACAGATGCTCTCTGAGTAATAGAAAAACTCCCTATAGATAATATGATGAAAATATGTGATCAGTTATTAAAGCCTTATAATGTGTGTAATTACCATTGAGCAAGAGATTACAGCAATTTACTCAAAGAGAATGTCTGCTAATGAGACATATGATACTTGAAGTCTTTAAAAATACCATTGTTATAGTGACAAAGTGAATTTATCCATTTCATTTTTCAGTATAAATTCTGAAATTTGAAAAAATATCTCCAAAACCAAAACACAGTTTGCCTCAATGATTTCGGTTAAAGGTTTACATAACTGTACCATGATGAAGTGACCGACTGATAGTTGCAATTATTAAATACAGTTTAACAAAAAACTTTTTATTCAAATATATTGATAAAAAAATTTCATAAAAGCTTCAAAAAATTGTTTATTGATTTGTAAAAACAGAAAATAATTTAAACTTCACACAAACTTATTCAGCAACAGCATTATTAGCAGTAACGATGGAAAAACAAAGTGAAAAACAATAAAATTAGCAATTCAAGATACATGTGCTGACAGTCAAAGCTTACATTTTTCTATATTTTTTTTTTTTCAAATTTAACGTAATACATTCGGTAGTCTTAATACATTACGATTCATCATCAAAAAAAAAAAAAAATTAAGTATTGTATAAATTAAAAAAGCTATTAAATACCATTTTCTTAAAATAAATATAAAAAGCATGACTAGCAAATTAAGAAATGAGTGATTGGCATGCATCATGTTTTATAAAAGGCATTGAGAATAAATTATTCAAACAAACACAAATGAATGAAAAATATAGAATTGTAAAACATTTACCGCTATTATAGCTCGTGCACGTGAGAAGGGGCCAATCAGAATCATTTTCTTATTGATTGCACATTATTTAACGAACACCTTGGCAGCAAATACAGTGATGATGATGATGATAGCAATCTAGGCGTTAAACCACTGTTACAATCTCATTAGTCTGATTTATTTTATAAAAAAAGCCTTCTTAAGGCCACAAAATCATCCCAAAAGAGATAGAAATCATTGTACCCACGGTCTAGCCTTTACGATTCACCTTTCAATGGAAGTCAGAAAAACCTAACCAATTAATTGTACTTGAATCAGATTGGCTCTCGCTACTTCATTATGCGAGCTATAATTTCATTAAGAAATCAAAAACATGTTATTTTCTTTGGATGGATAATACAATATTATTTATCAAGGCTATAAATTTACTTTATATAAAAAAATATATTTCTTTATAATTTTAATTTCTTATTGGATATTTTATCATTAAACAATGTCGTAATTGTTGGTAATAGGATTTTGAAGAATGATTTTATTAAACCTCTTGGGTTTTTTTTTTCAAGCATAATAATCGATTACTGCAAGATATGCTTTAATTTCTTTTCTTTCTTCTGATGTGTACGTTTAATAACATTGTTAAATGAACAGATAAACAAATAAATAAATAAATAAATAAATAAATGTGTAAAAAAAAAAATTAATAATAATTTTTTTTTTGTCATTTATCTATTTTAAATATCAGGCGATTCTCTCAAAAAATGAGCTTTAAGGGCTTTGAAGGCTTTGGTTCGATGTGATATGGTATTTTTCAAATCTTTAGGCATTTCAGCATAAGTTTGGAAATAGCCGTTAGGTTGAAAGCAAGGATCCCAACCAAAATCAGATGGTCCACGAGGCTGAACAATCTTTCCTTCAACACGCCCATCAAACAGAATGACTGGGTCATCCGGATCACCAGATGAATATGCAACCTTACATAAGGCATAGGCTGTTTTGTCTTCAAAGCCATGTAGCAAGCGGAATAATCCAGAAGGTCCTAGTTTTGCTAAAAACCATTTAATGTAAGGTCCTATTTAAATAAAAAAAATTCATTGGTTTAGTTTATAATTTACATATAGCAATAATGACAAGTGATGCCATTCTCAGACATAAGTGACATCAAAAAATTATGCTATACTCAATAAAGAACATGAAACGTTAAAGTTTCATTTAACTTCAACTTTCACACAACTATATTTAAATTGAAAGATTAGCACATTATTAACATCATGGCATACTTAAAACTTTTTAATTCGAATCATAAATGTGTGAAAAAACGAAAATTCTGAACACAATTTCCAATAGCGAGGCATACTCTTGGTGACATCAATGAAATCTTGATTTTTGCTGCACAGTGTAAATTAATACATCGCATATGAGATTAATCATCATCAGTTGTATTATTTTACACTGTGAAGCAAAACCAGAACTCTGTTAACGTCATCAAGATTGACGACCCACTATTGGAAATTGCGTTTGGAATTTTAATTTTTTCACACTTTTAGAGTTTGAATTGAAAAATTTTAAATATGCCACGATGTTAGTAATATGCTAACCTATCGATTTAAATAAAGTTGTATTGACTGTCGTGTTGTCCTTTAAGAAAATTAAAATTTTTAGCCATTCATTCCAATGACTTGCAACTCATTGATATTTCCATTTTTTATTTTTAAATCATTAAACTTTTCTCTTTTAAATTCACCTGGTAGCCCTCCCAGGGCATTAAAACACAAAGATGTGTCTTCTATAATGACAGGTCCTTGAACTATTTCAGCAGCTGCCCAACATTTGTCTCTAGCAATGTTGTCAGGTTCTCCTTGGAATTCAGGTAAGTCAATTGCCTGATTTACAATCTAAAAAAAAAATGTTATAATTATTAATGTTAATATCAAATGGATATTAAATGCAAGCATATTTAATTATATATTTATTCTGCATCTGATTATTAGAATAAAATAAAATTTGAAATCACAGCTCAGAGCCTTCACCTGCATTGGAAAATCCTCACCAAGAATTGCCAAAACTTCTTCTAGCTTTTTTTCATTGCCAGTAACAAAGACTAACTTTTCTGCCATTGTACTAAACAACCTATTATTAGAGGAAAATAAATAATTATTTATGAATTCCCTTCCTCATGCTTATATTATCTTTTTAGCAATATGATGAATGTTCTTCAAAAGTAATATCTTTAAATTTTTCAAAATATATGTCAGTAATTTACAGAGATTTAAAAATAACCAAAAAGATTTTATACATAAACTTTATCGTTACTTTGCTTTGATAGTGGCATATCTGTAAAAGAAAATGCATTTGACATTTTTTGTACAAACAAACTCCTTAAGTAGAGGGCATTTATCACGTATGCTGTCATCTTTCTGTTTTATTAGTTTCTCACCACAGATAGGGAAATTTTTAAAATATAGAAAAAATAATAATCAATTACCTTAAATACTGTGGATGGCAATTCTTTAAATTTTAAAGTTTAAAACACAAACTAAATCCACTTTTCCAAAAAGATTTTTATTCACCATTAATACACATATTTCGACTACCAGGTATTCATCTTTCAGAATGAGATTTTAAAAAGTGACAGCGTATTTATATAGTTACATAGCCAATCAAGAATGAGAAACAAACTTGAAAAAAAGAATAGCAAAACTTGAAAAAAAATTATTTCATGACGTTGACAAGATCTGAAATGTTCAGAAAACGCTTAAGATTACCTTTATGTGTAAAAAGTAAATATCAATTAACTATTAAAGACTAATAAAAAACAGGCCTGATAAAAAATAATACACTGAAGATAAAACTTCAATAATTTGATAATTTTGGTGTTATCTTCAGTTTATTATTTTATTTATTCTTTAACAGTCAAATAATATTTACTTTTTACTCGCAAAGGTAATCTTAAACGTTTTCTGAACATTTCAAATTGGTCTTTGTCGTGACTTCTTCCAGAGCTATCTCTGAGTTATCAAAAATTTCTAATTATTTCCTAATTCAGATTGAATAGCCTTATTCAACAGTCGGGAATCCTTTTTACCTGAAACATCAAACATGTAGATGAAAATTTCTAATAAATAAAAGTGGGCTATCAAGTGACTTCATAAAAGTCCATAAAGACACATCATAACAGCAGGGCTGTTTAGTGTTCACACAGTGACAGTGATAACAAGTGTGGAATTTTTGCTTTTCTTTTTAACACCAAAGTTATTAATTAATGACATAATCAAATACCGAAAGTTTAAAATGGTTATAAACCATTGAGATTGGAGGAATTTTTCTATGTTCCAACTTATATAAGCAGTTTACATAATTTTTAAATATTCCTACATAATTTTTTATTGTCCAAACAAAGCGAAAATGTATTGTTGAAGCATTCTACATAAACATCTACTGATGAAGCGAAGTAAGCACCCACTGCAATGAAACAATCATGACGGGCAAGTGTTCAAGCCAGTGCCAACAATGCTTAGATGTTCAACAAAATCAGCTTCCATTCATCCCTTATTAATATGAACAGTTTGTTGTAGTAATTAAGCAATTCATATTAACAAGTTAGTACCATTAGAACATGGTTCACTGAATTGATTTCAATCATCTTCTAAGTCATCAGGGTGATGATTCATATTTATCGATTGGCAAAAACAGATTTTGAAAATCTTTCGTATGTTTCGAGAAAATCAAGTTACAGTCATACAAAAAAATGTCACTTTAAAAGTATAAAGCAACTTTCAGTATTTATTTAGGTTATACAGAAATAACTGACACAAACCCTCTCACATTGTAAACAAACTCCACATGACAGCGAAACGCCGAGAAATTTACAGCAGGGGTCTTGAGATATGCGAAAAACACAGATAGCACTATCAGCTGGTTAAAGGATTAAGGTGGATGGTTGGTCCTTCCGTCGCCATCAGTGCACGTGTATATAGCTAAGATAAAAGCCAATTATCACAGCCAGCAATGAGTGTGGTTTTTATGGAAAGAAAGGGTTTCATCGGGAGGTGATATCCATCGTTATATGGTGTCCATGTGTGGAGACAAGGCACTGTCAAGGCAAAATGTGTTCTGCTGGTTAGCTAAGTTCAACAGGGGATAGAAAACTGCAGCCAAAGATGTGAGCACAGGGTGACTTTCAACATCGTATACAACGACAAATGTGGTCGTAGCATCAAGTTTGATTATGGCAAACAAGCGCATAACATTTGATGAGCTGCAGAACGAAACAGGGGAATTGCAGGCTATTGTTCATAGATGATGCACCAACACACCCAAGGAATGGTTCGCCACAGCCATCAGGAAACTCCCAGGTAAATTGGCTGAAGTGCACACACCTAAATGGGGAGCATGTCTAATTAATGTAATATGCAGTAAAATTATTTTCCACCCTATGACCGCATTTGTGTCAATCATTTCTGTACGATCCTAGTAATAAATATCAAAGGGCAAATGACACCAAAAATATCATTATTGAGATAATAAATAATCAGAAAGAATGTAGCATTTAAAAAAAACAAAAAAAAAAACAAGTTTTTTTGGAAAAAGTTACAAATTTTTTAAGAAAGACGCAACAAATAAACGAAATGGGGGCCCCCTCCATTCAAAAACATTAGCTGCGCGTGACGTCTAAACTGATGCCGATGAGATGTATAGACCCTGTAAATCTCGTCAGGCCTGCACCTTGGTTTGGCTGATGTCGTAAACGCTCTTACAGGAGTTTTTGACAAAATTCTAAATTAATTTATATTACTGGAAGTGGCCTTTAAATTATGATTTCTTTATTAAAAGTGAAAGTAAAAAAGAATAAAATTGATATTTAGTTGTCAGGAAAGTATTCAAAACTATATGAAATCAACTTCCGATTTGGTATCATTTGCCTTTTAAGGATATTAGAACCAAAGTAAGTTAGAGATGTGCAGATATACATACAGAATTTGATTGCCAAAATTCAGGTTAGATTAGCAATATTGCATTATTAACTTTACATTCATTATTATTACCATCTGCTTTTAGTGGTTGTATTACATATTACAGCATTTTTATTATAGCTCATTATTTGGGAGATTAATTTCTAAGAAAACATATTATCTTTTATACATTAATTATATAGTGATGGCAATTTGGAGATGGATTTCTTGATTGGTCTTTGGGCAAGTTGTAAGTGTTACGGGCAACTCCTAATCTATGAGCTTTTGCTCAAACATCATTTATTCTCATATACCCCCATATGTAAGAAATCTAACGATCAACCGATTTACTTTGATTGAAATTTATTCCATTCCTCAAACTATCATCACTGTTATATTGTAACTTTTTATTTCCATCAATTTTCAAGTTATTGAATATTGCAGTTTATCTTCAATGCCATAATACATAATCTCTAAAGGACTTTCACTATATTAACAAGGCTTTAAGAAAAGAATTGGCCTGGTGGTTGGATTGGGTATCTGCTCTGCCAAGAAAACTGCTTAGAAATATTAACATTAGTCCACAAGGGCATGCTGGAGTCTTTCAGTACCCTTGCCTGCACTTGATCACTTGGTAAGAGCAACAAGATGGATTTTGTGGTACTGGTTCAAATCCATTCTATTAATTTTTTCCTTTCTATTTCCAATTATTTTCAAGTCAATTTTTCAATATTATAAAATTTTAAATTTAATCAGCACTGGCAGTCACTCAACCTGGTCAGCATGATCTTTCATAAGGGCCCGGGGAGAGCACTGGTATTTAATATGGGCACTTATATGGTCTAAAGTATAATGAACTTGCTCTTAAAGAAAATAAGAATACTGATATACAGGGTGTATC
Organism: Rhysida immarginata; assembly: GCA_023313115.1. Taxonomy (NCBI): domain Eukaryota; kingdom Metazoa; phylum Arthropoda; class Chilopoda; order Scolopendromorpha; family Scolopendridae; genus Rhysida; species Rhysida immarginata. The sequence goes on along the minus strand of JAHWFO010047825.1, from coordinate 4,853,301 downwards.
TAAACCCATCACAAACTTCTGATGGCGATTTCCCACAGTGAGATGAAAACAAAAGTTCATATATACATGGTTCGGATAATGAAGCGTTTGAAATTTCCGCAGTTAAAATTGAAGTTTTAGCAGCTGGTTTTTATACTCTGTGGATGGTAGGTGACATGCGAGGTTAAAATTGAAGCTTCTCCGCATGTCACCTGCCATCCACAGAGTAGAAAAACCAGCTGCTGAAACTTCAATTTTAACTGTGGAAATCTCAAACAGTTCATTATCCAAACCATGTTCATATGAACTTTTGTTTTCATCTCACTGTGGGGAATCGCCACCAGAAGTCTGTGACGGGTTTAGGACTCATTGTGTCCCTGTATACTCATTGCAACTCATTTTATGACCTTTGTTGAGGACAGATCTCTAGAAGAGTTTCAAATGTCAAGTAATTTTCAAATTTAAAATCTACACAATTTTTTTTTTATGAAATCATTTTTATCTCAAACTTGAAATTGTATATATATTTTCATAAAATAATTCAGAGTATTGTTATATAAGGAAAAAGTTACATAAAATAAATAATGTCCATATTTTCAGTGGAGGGGAAGATGGGTGAATCATTCCAAACCCTGAAATGCCAAGAGGTTCGCCAAATCATTCCTCCTCAAACTTTAAATTTGTTGCCCTTTCATTTAATTCCAGGATTAAAAAAAGCTTTAAAAAGAATTTAATGATTTTTTTCTTTAAACTCAGCCCATAAGAAGATTTATTTTGATCTAAGTCTTATTACAAGTACAGAGTGTATCAAAAATACATTTATAGAAACCTCACGCCAAAACAAGAAACATAATCCATAAAAACACATGTATGAAAATTCTTAGATTTGGAGATATTAATGAAAGTTTACGTTCAACGCGATTTGAGGTACAATCCGGCAACAACACTGTGTTGCCATGCAGACGTGTTTACATTTGCCATTTTGTATACAACTGTGGTTAGTCTGTCTTCAACGTTTCACTTGTGTAGCGAGTTAACTGAAAGCTGTTCCGTTTAACCATGGCAGGATATCCATTTTGTGAGCAAGCAGATATGATTTTGGTTTAATTCGCAGTTCAGCCTAGTCTGGTAACATTTGAACAAGTATGACAGTCAGTGAGTGCATGCATGTGTAGTAGTACATAGAGGTCATTTTGAACATTTGAACAGTTTCTGAGATGAGGTATAACAAACTTTCATTAAAACCTCAAAATCTAAAGATTTTCAAACATCTTTATATGGACTATATTTCTTGTTTTGGGTTGAGGAGCCTGTCCTGAAAGTTTGTAAATGTATTTTTGTCACATGCTATATATATTTATACCATTCGATGCTTTCATTTTTAACTGTGATAACAATATCAGTAGTTAATTTTATAAAAATAAACAATTTAATCAAAGATTATAAATTGTTTACATTCATATTTTTCTTATATTGAAAATTAAATATATGTATAAAATAATTATATTTTAGTCTTAAAAATTTTAAATATATATTAAACAATTTATGTACGCTTGTAAATGATAAATTGAATTAGTCAAATTATTATTTATATTTAAATACTAATTTAATTGTAGAATATTATTTTGTGTATGTTTGTAAACATTTGCAATATGCATTATTGCCAATTAAATTTTTTTGTGCAGTCATATATGATTTTTAAAATTTGTTTAAAATTTCTAAATGTATTCATTAACTAGATTCATATATACTTTAGTACTATATCAGCAATTAAAACAAAGTAAATCCTGTTTACTGGATTATGAATGCTTAAAAATTAGGGGGGAGGGGAGTAAACCTCAATACGTTAATCACCTCAAGGATGAAACTTTTCACAAGTCAAAAATGATAATTAAAAATTAAAATATTGCACAAAACAAAAACTTTTTTTGGTTAATGTTCACTATCTGCACATCGTGCGATGACTGATCATGCGACCAAGGTAAGTGAAAATTTACTAATTTAACCATCACTGCTTAGCCATGTACAGTGACTAAATAGAAAAGGGGTATATATCAGTTCGTTAGAGGGGGGATCTGAGGCACAGTCTTTAAAAAAATAAATTTATTTACCTTGGTCGCATGATCAATCATCACACGATGTGCAGATAGTGAACATTAACCCCTTTTTTTTTAATATCTTGTTGACTAAATATCTGCAATGATAGATAGAATCGAATTTATTTATTGAGCAAGGGCAATTATTATAAGATTTAATACAGCATTTACAATAGAATTATTAGGCATTTTTTAAAGTAATCGTAATAATTTATTTTGATATTATATCACTTTAATTTCATTATTTATGATTATAGTGCTATTATTAACAGTGAACTTGGAATGTATATTGCCAAGATCTCAAGTCCCTTCAAGGTAAGTAATTTACTTATGCTTGAATTCCAACATTATAACTCATTTGATTATTTAAAGGTTCCTCATCCCCCTTCGGTATTTCAATGGGTATTTATTCGCTAAATAAAAAGTAAAGCAATTTTTAATCGAGCTATGTTACAAAAGAGGCATTTAATTATGCAAATACCTTCGTGTTAGGAAGAGTTTTAAAATTAGTGACGACAGATTAATAGAAGCAATGGGATGACGAATTTTGGTGAGCATTAACTCGGTCAACATGCGTTTTTAACATTTTGAGTTGGCATCTGTTTCTTTCTGTAAGAAGAGGAAAAGAATTACGTCTCGAGTTTTCTGATGGCAAAAATAGGGCGAGCGTAGAAAATTTTGACGCATAAGCAGAAATTTAAGACGGTACGTTCAAAAAAGCCATGCTTTTCTAACGAGCAAATGAAATTATTCTAGTCTTAAAACATGAAACTTTTAAAAAAGAAGAGAGGAAAAGAAACAGAGAGGATCACAAGCGTACGTTAACTTTTTTTGCAAAATTCATTTGAAAGCGATACCTTTACGTGGTAATCTAACTCGGACTCACAATGCCGACGTCTCGCACACGAAATATGAACTCGCACGTGCACTCGTCGCCCATAGGAGCCGTTTTTGCCACCAGGAAGGCGCCTTCATGCAAGGAGTCGCTAGACAGGCGAAACAGCGCAAGTAGAGTCCTTTTTCCCTAGTCACTCAACTTCCGTAAGCAGATGGCAGGCATTTCCTGTTAGCCTACTCTACATGTTGGTGGCGGTTGTAAACAACTCTGAGCACCGTGGAGGTGAACAACGACCACAATTTTTCTTCTTGAGAGTCGGCCTGAAGAATGCATGTGGCAGGTAAGCGACCGGCTACCAAGCACGTTTGGATATTTACTTAAATCTCCTCAGGTGATATTTTCCCTCCTGAGGAGGCGGAATCGAGAGCGCATTTTGTCGCTTCAAACTCTTTACCGTAGACTCTCCCGCTATTGGTTGGTGCATTTTATTTCGATTTTAAAATTTGTATTACTGTTTTTCTACCTTTATAGTTGCAACTATGTTTTAATTGAATTTCAGGATTATAAATATTCGTATTATTTTAAATCGTAAAAAGTTAGTTACATTAATTTGAACCATTTCGCCCTATCCAGCTGAGATTTGCCATAGATGCGGTAAATTGCGGGTTCGATTCCCGATTCGGGCATCAGCGTCTGTTTAGTTTACTTTATTGTATTTAAATTCTGAATGTGATGAAAAGTAATGTCATTAAGTTCAAAATAAGCAATTTAAAGTTGATTACGTTGATAATGGAATTGATTTTTTAAAATTTTTATTCTGCACAACTTATAAATAATTGCAATTTGTCTTTCAAGTATGAAAGAAAACTATTGACTAGATTTCTTTTTGTTGTTTCTGACACATACATCTATTAAAAAGTTGTATACTGTAATTAGAAAAACAAAAAGAACACTTAAAAACACATTAGAAATACTGAGATATTAAACGATAATAATGAAATTGTGGAAGTTTTCTCTAATATTAATTTATGATGAAGCATTAAACATATTTTCACGTCACATAGTTAACCTTTCATTTCCTAAATGGCTTCTACGCTTTGCTATTTAGTACTTGCGCAGAAAATTAATTAAAAAGTCACAACGGGCAATTCATGCGTTTATCGCTCCCATTAAAACGAAAAGTTTTTCTCAGTTGGTCTTAAAAATCAACTTTGAAATATCTGTAGCTCCCTTCTTTTAGTCCCATCTCTGAATCTGAAGGCCTTATCTGTAATTGATTAAGGATTCAATTATGAAAATGATCTGATTTGATTAGCGATAAGAGTGTTTATCTCCACAGCACTACTACTGCTATTATCATCATCACCATGAATGTTTAAGGTTGCCAGTTATGCGCAAATGTATGAATGCTATAATGAGGTTTATCTAATCTTGTAAAAGACCATAATAATTAAAAAGGAAACAAAATGTAGACGTATTAAGGGACGAAACCGACATTGTCAGTTATCTTGGCTTGACAAAAATAAGTATTATTTCATGTAAATTTAGAAAGGGTGTTAAGCTGCCAAAATATTTTTTTTTTGACAAGGACCGTGACAAAAATCATTCCATCGTCTGCCTGCAAATGACGCCATTCGTGCCGTGTCGCCAAACAAACTAAAACCCATCATATATATCAATAAAATATATAGGATCTTGTTATTGTTGAAACTTTGCTCTAAATCATATTAACTTTTTAGCATTTAAAGAGTTTAACTTTGACTGGAATGAATCATTTTGCTTTTTAGGTAATACATGTGTAAAACATAGATTAAGATATTTTTGGTAGAAAAGAAAACTTTGAAAGAAAAAATAGTTCATAATACAGGTTCTACTTGGAAATAATTTATTTTCTGGTAATTTATTGAATTCTTTTTGAAGTTGATGGGAGCGAGTTTTGTGCGCCGCGTTTCAGCTTTAAGTTGGTGAATTTTTTTAACGCGACGCGTAGTGCCATCATCTATGAGCGGAAACAGTTAAGAAATGAACGAGGAACCATAACTTTTGTGCAGTCATTTATGCTTATTGCCTTGCTAT
>JAHWFO010047825.1:4809231-4831644 GCA_023313115.1 Rhysida immarginata | reverse complement strand
TTTTTTTTTTAGCAAAAGAAGACAAAAAGTATATTTTGCATTTTGGTATACCATAATTAAAATGTATATTAAACGCACAATGCGTTAATAAATGTAAAAAAAAATACATATGTAGTAAAAAAACAATGTGGTTACTGCCTTCACGTAAGGTAAGAACAAGCCCAAAAAATATTCTTTTGTGATTTTAAAGCTAAAGTCATTTAACAAAAAATACTACGTTTAGAACCCCTCTCATCCCGCGAAGTAAATAACTTTGCAATTATGAAGTTTAAAGGAACAAGATAAACTTTGTAAATACCCTCGTGTAGGCCAGCAAACCAACGAGTTAAGTAATTTAATATAAATAATTACTTATCCTGCTCAGATAAGGATAACAAATCCAGGAATCTGCGTAAAGCAGGAGCAGGTAAACGTTTAGTTAGTGCGTCTGCCGGCATGTCGGGGGAAGAACAGTAGGTAAGAATCACATTCTGAAGATTAATTTCTCGCGCGATGAAATTATGCAATCTCAAGATGTGTCTTGTCCTACTCTTCGATTCTAATGCTCCCAGACATGCTATGGCAGACGTTGAATCAGTATAAATGATTGTGGGGAAAGAAACTCCCCTTGTCCTAACTCGGTTATGATGTCCCAAAGACATTTCAGTGACTTCACGCATTCGTTTATAGCGATTATTTCGGCTTCGCAGCTGCTCAGGGCGACTAAACGTTGCTTCTTAGATGACCAGGTTATGGTATTTTTCCCCATTTTGATCAAAATTCCAGAGTATCCTTTACTCTGTGGGGTGACACACCAGCTAGCGTCAGCGAATGCGCACAAAGGACCCGTAGATGGGGAAAAAACGAGTGATGTGTCGCAGGTGTGTTTAAGATAAGAAGCGACGCCCGTAAGAGCAGTCATATGCAAATGTTAGGCGATTTAGCATATGTCGACAGCCTAGTAATTGCAAAAGCTATATCCGGCCGCGTGCAAGTCATTACATACATTAAGGAACCGAGAAGAGATTGGTAATTGATAGAATCGACCGGTTGTGAATCCGCAGTATCATCAAGGTTCACATGAGGGCTTAGTGGCATGGTCTTTGGTTTGATGTCTTGAAGGCCATAATCATGCAGGATTTGCTTAATATAATGTGCCTGTGACAGATGAATTGAACCGTTCACTTGAGACACACTCATAACCTAGCAGATGCTTTACCACTCCTAACTCCACGAGGTCGATTTCTTGTTTCACTTTGTCCATGATGGAGGTTAGGATGGAGACGTTTGTTGTTGCTGCCACGATGTCATCCATGTAGACTGTTAAGAGAATGGTGCAGCCAGCATTGGTGTAGTAGAAAAAACAATCGTCTGCTCTGGATGGAGTGAATTTTAATCGGGTAAGAAGCTGACACAATTTTACGTACCAGCATCTTTCACTTTGTTTGAGGCCGTAAAGTGATTTACGCAATTTGCAGACGTGATTAACTGGCGTTGATAATCCCTTGGGTGACGATAGATATATGGTGTGGTCTATCGGTGCGTGAAGTATGCACATTTGACGTCATACTGGCGCAGTGACATCCCTGTATTTGCAGCTATGGCAAACAGTAAGCGAGGGATTCCATTCTGATGACAGGTGAGAAAGTTAACTCATACTGGCTCCCGTAGACTTGTGACGAGCCGATAGCCACCAACCTTGCCTTGAATCTGGACACCGAACCATCAGGATTGTATTTGATGCGATAGATTCATATGCTCTTTAAAATTTTGACATTTGGTGGTGGAAGCTCTAAATCTCAGACATGATGAAGCATGAGTGAATTCAATTCATCTTGCATGGCCTCTTCCCATTGATGATGTTGGGGAGAAGCGAGTGCTTGTTCATAAGACTGGGGTGTGATTGGCGGAGTGATTAGCAAGTCGGTAAAGTTAGGATGACATACGGCGGCACGTTGTTTTTCTGCCTTCTCTTTTAATCTTTGTGAACGTCGTAATACCGGTTGTGGGACTTCAACGAGTGGTTGGTTCACTGGTGATTTAGACGAACAAACTGGAGCATCTTCCATCGATGTGGTTTCTGATGGAGGTGTGACCACTAACGTGTCCTCAGTATCAGATAGGACCTGCATTCTTCTCTCGTCTAATGTTAAAGTGGGTGAGATTGGCGGTACGCTCTGAATGATATGTGGTTCATCAGGCTGTGGTGCTTCAAAGACTGGGGGTTCCATGTGAATTGGAAATACCAGAGGAACAGATGATGTATCTGATTTTTTTATGAACTCTGGAAATACCTTAGGAAAGAAACGAACGCTACGTGCTCGTAAAAACTTGCTCTCATTGAGCGCATAAATAAGGTACCCAGGAGATGAAGCGGAGTATCCCATAAAAACACCACTTTTGGCGCGAGCGTCAAATTTTGATCGGTGCGACTTGGGTATATAATAGTATGCCAGGCAACCGAAAGGAGCTCGATATTTGATGGTCGGTTTCTTTTTGGACCATATCTCTTCAGGGGACTTAGTTTGACCTCGTCTAGGCAAAGAATTCGGATTAAATGCTGCTGTAGTCGCAGCATGGTCCCAGAATCGGTGCTGAACTTTTGACGATGCAAGAAGAACTCGAATTCCATCGCAAATGGAGCGTACGGTTCTCTCAGCAACACCATTTGACTGAGGGTTCTCAGGAACGGTGAATTGTTGAGATATGCCTTGCTTCGTACAGAACTCACCTAGCTCCGCATTGGTGAATTCTGTTCCATTATCGGAACGTATATACGCCAGATTTTGTCCTGTAGATCGTTGTAACTTTAGTATTAAGTCTATTAACGCTTTTGGCACTTCACTTTTTGTCGGAGTAGCACAAACGAAAGTTTTTCGTGAGAAATCATCGACGGCTACTAGCAGGAATTTGTTTCCATGGATAGAAGTGGTAGGCATTGGTCCCACTGTATCCACGTGAAGTAGCTGTAAAGGACGGGTTGACCGTTGACCTTGTGAGGGGCGTGCCTGAAGGCATGCAACACATGGTTGGTCATCAATTAATGGCGGCAAAACTTCAAGACCGCGCATGCTATGGTGTTTCACGGCTGCGGTGAGTTTTTTTGATGACGGATGGCCCAATGCATTGTGAATGTCACTATAAGTGACAGCCATTGAAAGGAATGGGGGGTCCGTTCGGGAAACTGAATGGATATTTGAGACCACGGGAAGGAACGGGAGGTCCTCCACGCCCTCCTGCGCAGCGATGGTCGTGCCCTTGGGTGAAGTAATGGAATAACCAGTTGGGCCGAAAAGAAGACTGTAACCCTGCTTTGATAATTGACTCATGGAGACAAGATTAAGGCGCGCGTTTGGGGCATAAAGCGCGTCATGGAGTTTTAAAACTGCTCCTGAATCTAATAACACGCTTGCCGCACCAGTACCGATGGCAGCAATCGTTTTCTTAGGGTCTGCAGTATGTATCCGCTTATGAGAGCTTTGAAAAGAATCAAAGAACTGTTTTTCTTTAATTACGTGAAATGAGCTGCCCGTGTCAACTATCCAATCCTTGTTTGGAACACAAACACAGTTGGCTGCAGGTTTCTTGCTTTGTCCTTTTGTACCCGATTTGCGAGGCTTACGCTTAGGACGTGAAGCTGATGCACGAGGCATGCGCTTTGTTGATGCAGGATCCTGCGAACAAGAGGGTATCGCGGTGTGTGAAATAGCTGGACCTGCAGTAGTGGGATAAATTTTGGACGGACAAACCATTTTTACGTGTCCTCGGCCTCCACAATTATGGCATGTTACGTCATTTGTTCGACGGGCATTTGCATGTGGACGCGGGGAAGAAACAGAGGTGGCACACGAGGCTACACCTATTGAGGAGTTTAGTATGGTGTGGTCCTTAAAAACCACATTTAGTTGATTCAGGAAGGTTTCAATTGACATTGATGGGTTCGATTGGACCGCGAGTCTCAATGGAGTATAAGTTGAGGGTAGACCTGCGACCATATGGTCAATCAAAATTTTATCACCCAGAACCAGGGACACGACTCCAGTCTGAGCACGGATTTGTAGCGCTCTTGCTACATAGGCATTCGAATCATCAGCGTCTAAGAAACGCAAGGCTGAGAGACGCCGCATTATTTCAGCCTGTGTCACTGAATCCGGCCTTCCATATCGACGCTTAATTGCTTCCCACAATGTATAGGGATTGTCATCTTGAAGCATGATGACAATATCATTACTCACCATACTCAGGAGGTAATGCCGTATCCAATCAAGGCGCATGGATGAGCTGGCTGATGCTTCTGTAGGGAGAGAAATCTTTTCTTGGACATATTTGACTAGCCCTTTGGTTTCGAGAAAGGTTAAAACTCGGTACGTCCATTGAATATAATTGGCACTCGTTGGCCTAGGGAGGGAACGACCCTCTTCAAAATATGATTCCTCCATATTGTATTAAAATAAAAGAAAGAAACCACGAACCTCTGCTACCATATGTTCTGAGGGGGAAGCAAAATAAATAGAATTTAATGGGTGGTACTTTAAAAGAAAGAACCCCAAAACTTGGCTCGTTAAACGTGGCTCGTTAAAAGACTTTTATTTTGGTTTAAAAATTGCGATATTTATTTATAAAATACAAAATTCTGTACAAAAGAATGTTCTATACAATATGATTTAATTGAGGAATAGGCATTGCGATCTCAATTACAAAAGAAAATATTTCTCGGAATAAAATAAAGAAATACTTAAATGTACGTTAAATACAGCAAAACACTGTAACGAGAAATATTAATCGCTACATTGAGCGAATTGAGATTAAATATTAAAAAAAAAAAATTGAGACAGACCAATTCCTTATAAAGAATAAGGAAAAGAAATTTCAAAATTCCCATTTAATGTCTAAAGAAAGACTGCGAAATAATAATTGATTATTAATGGGGTATAAGATTGAAAATGTGCAGCATGGCGTCCCTTATGCGCGTTATTGTTGAAATAGCATTACAAGAAATTTCATTATTACCTTATGGGTAAACCCGCAAAACAATGCTGCTCGGTAAAGAATCATGGCTGCCGCGAGAAAGTGAGAAATTCAATAAGAAACTAAACATCGAACGGCAGGGTAGGAGTAATTTGCAGAGCATTGGAATGAAAATGATAAATGGAAGTTGAACGTTATGCTGCAGGTTAGTAAGGACGTGGAGGACCAGAAGGAGGGACGACTGGTCAAGCCAGAAGCTGAAGTGGTCTGTCTGAAATAAAAAAAAAAAGTAACCACGGAAAGAACATCAACAATAGTGAACATCAACACATCCTCGTGATCACGAAAATTATTCGCGAGGGACAACTAGCTGCAGACAGTGATAATCACGTGGAGATTTTTTAATTAACATTTATTAAAACAATATATACTCATCAATCACTGTCTGCAAAACAGTAAAAAAAGAACTTAAAGAATATAAAAAATAGAATAATTAATTACAAATAAAATTATATCTATTTTTACATAAAAAATCTGAGTTTTCCCGAACAGTTCGAATCCCGCCGTGGGCATGGAAGTTTGTGTTTGTCCCGGGCTGCGTACAGATATAACTTGTGTAAAAGGCGCAAAATGACCTTAATAGTCGACGCCAAAAATTCCAATAAATCAACCAACCAATGAAAAAAAAAAAAATATTCCACGAGACCTTAAAATATATTGAATTTTATCTAGACATTTGTTAACCTTTTCCCAGCCAGCTATTTTCTTGAGAAAATGATTCTTCTTACAGGGGAATAGAAAATATTTTTAAAAAAATTCAATACTACATACTGACATACTGCTTTAAAATTGTAAATTTGTGATCTTGAATATAATTGCTTTTGATTAGTAATTTTTTTGATCGATTAAAAGTAATGGTTTTTTTTAAACAATACATTAAATTGTATAATAATATTTTCTATTTGAATGACTTGGTTTTAATCCTTTTTTAAAAAATTACAAATGTAATAATTTCGAATTTCAAAATAGCCAAAATTTAGGGAGAAATCTTTTCTAAATAAAGCAAAAAAAATTTTTTTTAATATCTCTATTTGTTTTTTTTAAGCGATTTTTTTATATAACTGAATGTGAATATTTTTACTTTTTTTTTCGAAGATATACGTAATTTGTTGTTAAATGGGTCACACCTGTATCTCTTTCTTTGATAAAGCAATGATGTGGCCTTATCTAACTTCCTTATATTCTGAGAAGGGGACAATCTCAAATGACGTCATCAAGAAACGATCCCTATAGCAATGATTTTAATTTTTGTGAAATAAGTTATGAATAAAATGTAATTTACGAAAAAGAAAATTTAAAACATAAATAAAAGGAATCATTTTAATATAATTCAATCATTAAATGGATCAATTGTGCCCTGGAATTTTTTAATAAATTCGTAATTTTAGATGTTGCTAAGTTTCTCCATACCAGATACACAAGCTTTCTAAAATTTCGAATATTATTGATTATTAATAAACTTGGGGTATATAATTTTTTTGCAATTAATTATAAAGCTTTCAAGAATTCAACAAAAGCAGTTTGAAGTTTTTATCGATAATAGAAAATTTCTTATAAGCATTTTTTATAGTCATGATTTCAACCTCCCCCTCCTTTGACAACACCTGTGGAAAATCATTTTTTTATTATATTTTCTCATTTAATTTTAAAATTTGAAGGGATATACTAGTAGTAATGTGCATCTGAAAAAAAATAATAAACAAATTAGCAATTTATCTGTAATAGAATTTAAGTTATATGCATTTAAATTTTGTAATGTGTTATATGGAACTGACAGCTACAAGTGGCCTGATTAGGCCGGGAACCGAACATTTGCCACTGGACTTTTGACATACCGGACATTTGCCACACCTTGTTCAGAATGTAATTAATAACTATAAAAGAAATACAACTTACTATTCACATACAGGAAATAAAAATTTTTTATTAAGTAAAAGGTAAACAACAATATTAGATAATAAAGAATTACGATTGTGTTGGCCCACCTGCGTAAAAGTAAGCTGTTGCTGTAAATCATACAGAAGACTCATAGATATAAAGGCGAACATAGAAAGGATGTAAGCAACTTCTTTTCATACAAGTTTACATTACATGTAATATTATTTTTTTAATTTTTAACCGATGAAAGATGACTTGTTGAACGACGGGTTTGAAATGTAAACATGTAGGCCTTTTTTTTAAAATCCAGCTCTTTGTGTTTAATTCGATGAAATAATAGAAATAATAATAATATATTTAATAATAAAGCATACTTTTACACACTATGACGAATATGTATCTTGTCATGCCTGCTGGATAAATATTTTTGACGATTTTCTGCCAGTTCGGGCCGCTAGATCAAGCTCGACGGCGATTATTCATGATAATTCCGAAAATCTACCAAAAAAGCTGAATTAATAGGAATCAACATCGACCGATCTTTATAAAAAATTTTCACAAAGAAATATTATGACACTCGATTATAAAATTGTAAAATATGGCATACAATTTTACAAAATAAATGAAGCTCTATAAAAATCTTTATTTTAAATTAAAATAAATAAAATAAAGATTTTTATAAAGGACGCGCAGCGCGCTGCTTTCGATGTTTCCATGCGAGCAGCAGCGAAATTGGTAGAAACTGCCAGTTTGAGCAGAAATGGGACCCGGGATGAAACCTTTATCACCACGGCGTCCACAATCGTAATTCTTTATTATCTAATATATAAAGGAGAACATGTGGGTTCGTCACGGAAACAGTTTTGCATTGTTGTTGCACGTTTAAGCATTGTTGGCGCTCATTTAAAGCGCACGCCGGAACTGAAAAGTCACCTGACCATTGTTGTCTGAGCAACAGTTTTTATCAATCAATCACAAAACTATAAATAAAGGAGAAAATGTGAGTTCATCAAACGAAACAATTTGAATGAATTGAATTTGATAAAAATAATTACCGCGCAAACTGCGCGTGGGCCCCGTTCATTATCTAATATTTATCTTGGGCTTTGTTTACCCTGACGCATTATGACGCATTGATTATGGTTCCGATTGAATTGAAAGTCCTACACCATCATATTTATGTTATTGTTTACCTTTTACTTAATAAATATTTAATTTCCAATATGTGATCAGTTGGTCGTATTTCTTTTTTAGTTATTTTTCACATAAGTATTTATGTTATTATTTAATTTTTACACTCTAGTATTATTGTTTACCTTTTACTTAATAAAAAAATTTTATTTCCTGTATGTGAATAGTTAGTTGTATTTCTTTTATAGTTATTAATTACATTCTGAACAAGGTGTGGCAAATGTCCGGTGTGGCAAATGTCCTACACTCGATTAGGCCACCTCCGCTGGGAAAAGGTTAATAAGTGAATTCATTATACAGTGTGCGCATAAACTGGTGGCACTGGTAAATATGATTCACTATATGTATGTAGCATAAATTGTCATTTATGACAACCAGCCTGGATTGTGTAAACGTAGCTTTTATGAACGGATATAAAAAGCCCAGCTGTCGTTTTCGCATTTTTGTTTTCTGTTGGGGTGGTCGTTTGCAAATGACGTTTCAGTGCATTCTAAATACTTTGTCATAAGTTGATTAAGAAACGATTCTAATTGCTATTCTTTCTTATCCCCCACCTTTGATTATTAAGATTTTGCATTAGAGCTAAATGGGTTTGAATTCCACTGTGAATTTTAAAAATGGGCTAATTTTTTTTTTTTTTTTTTTCCCTTAGCAGTAAGTTCATAGTTTATTTGGGTGAATCTGTTAAACGTCCGATTAAACAGATAGACTATTGGCTTGCGTTTCCTTATGACGTTATGATCAGCAGGTGTTTTTAATCAACTGGAGTTTGAAGTTTTCTTCCCTCCCCTCTCCCTTTTCTCCCTGAAAGCTTTCTATGAATGAATAAACACTGTTGATTTTGTAAGCTAAAAGTTTTCTAAAGATGAGAGTTTCTGAGAAATCGAGCTTCACTTATACTGTATATTCTTTCCTAGGAATGATGATCGGATAGCCGTTCTTTAAATACGCTTAAAGCAAAGTGTTCTTTTAAAGATTTACTGCCCCATTAAGAAAAATCTTAAATTTTTCATTAATTAAAAAAATTTTTTTTCATTAATTCTGTTAAGTTCGCAGAATTTAACATAATTATCGGCAAATTGAACCTTTTTTAAATGAATTTTATGAATTTGCATATCACTTTAATGTAACTAAGCATTTCTAAATAGAAATTGGATTTTTTTGGCACAACTTTTTTTTTTTGCGTGCATATTAGAGATTATTAAATTACTTTTCTACATTAAGATCGATTAAAAAACAAACAAACAAAAATAATGCGTGCTTAAAAAAAAAAAAACATTTGTGTTGGAGCATTTCGAAATGCGTATTGAAATAAATGAATCTTTGTCATCGTAATACGTCTTTGGCTTTGATATCATTATCAGTGTCATTTAAATATGATATTTCAAAAATCTCCTGTGTTTTGGTCATTTGATGAAATTCATGAATTTGCTGTATGAATGTCTACTTATCAATTTTAGTGTTTTTGAGTAAAAGGAATGATCAATTACCACTCAGCAAAATTTTAGAATTTTAAGCGTATTTTTCCTATTCTGAAATACGATTTTAAAAAATTTTATAGATGAGTAAAATTCGATAGTAAAGCAAAAATATCTTAAGAGAAACTGTGGAACACTTACCTAATAAGAGTATTAGGTCGCATATCCACAATACATTTTATTTATACAAGGTGTTGCAAAAATATACAGGACAATACTGCTGGGTAGCCTTTTCTCTCGCTTCAGGGGCCACTTCATAAAATGATAATTGGGAAATTTTATTTTGTTAACCCATTTACGCCGAAATTGGTAAAAATGGAAATTGAGACTTCATATCTTAAACTTATTTTCTGTAGCATGTAAAGACATAAAAATAATTACATCTATGGACGACAGAATATAATTTTAAATAAAATCTAAGTTTGGAATCGCTAGGCAACGGGCCAGGAACTGACGTCACTACTTAGTTTTCTTGTTAAGTGAATTAAAAGTAAAAATTAAAAATAAAATTAATTTTTAAGTTATCATGAGCATGTTTAATTTTTAAGTGCCATGAAATAATTGGCTATTTATTGGACTGCATTTTAATTTCATCGAAAATTTTATTGTGAACTTTTCGGACCTTAATTTCAAAATTCAAATTCTTCAAGACCTTCGAAATTCAGAATTTTCCATCGTTATCATATCATATTGTCTGTACCTTTTAAACAAGTGCCGAGTCAACAATGAAGTCCGTTTCTACGAGGTGTGAAAATTATTGCCAAGACAGTGGATTTGAAATTACTTGGACTGTAGAAGCTTTGTTATTTAGTAATCTTTTAGATTTTATTTTATTTTATTACTTAAAGTCCCTTTTTAATTATATTCTTGTAATTTTTTTATGTCTTTGTAAATTATTTTTTATATCTGTACATGCTACAGAATATAAATTTAGATATGAAGTCTCAATTTCCATTTTTACCAATTTCGGCGTAAGTGAGTTAACAAAATAAAATTTCCCAATTATCATTTTATGAAGCGGCCCCTGAACCGAGAGGATAGGTTACCCAGCAGTACTGTCCTGTATATTTTTGTAACACCCTGTACATACGTACATATGTACATTTCGACGGCTAAGCTGCCTTCATCAGCATATGAGGAGAATACGACTATCGACAATCGAGCAGTGTAGTGAAACGGTATTCGAGTGGCACTTGAAGCTAAACTTCCGTAATCTCACCCTTCCTAAATAAATGCCAAGGGGAATTACACTGAAGTAATTAAGAAGCGTGATATACCCACAAAGGTCATCCATAATATGAAAGGAGAAAATACCCCCTCTTGATAGGAGCAGATTTTGATTGACGACTATTTCGACTAGAAGCAGACCTCTAGAAATAGATAGAACACGACCTATGAAGTCCAGTAATCTGGAAATAAGACATTATCAATGTCATCAAAATTAATATCAAGTATATGCTTTGGATCACGGTATCTCTTTTCTTTGTGTAGGATGATTTAAAACGCCCGAGACTAGCTCATTACTATGATTTTCAGTATTGGGCAGCATAGATGCCAAGAGCCCTTGAACATATTTGCCAATATGAGTCATGTTGAAGTCATGATAAATGGAGGAATTGCGCAGTAGTTCTGAGGGTAATATTTTGGAACGTTTGTAGTTCTTTCCACCTAATCTTACCTATTGTGGCCCAGACGGGGATACCATACGTCTGGATGGTCCGAACAATGACCTTATAGAGTTTATCGTCTATATATATAAAGAAGGATGTTTGTGGGTCTGTCTGTGGGTGGGTCTGTACGTTTTTTATACAAATCTACAGTTTTATTCCGATCTTGATGAAATTTCGCATACATGACCTTCAAAGCATGAGGAAGGTCACTGTCTACTTCAGATTTCGAAAAAATAATAATTATTGATAAAAAATCGATATTCATGGTTATGGCAGGGCATATTAATGAGAAATATCGCATGACCAACAATGCAAGACAAAGTTTTTGCAACAATGGTATCAACACGCAATTCACAAACACTCTGCACGGACCAACAATATATATCTCATGACCAACGATGCAAATAAAAGTTTGTGCAACAATAGGTATCAACAATGGTTTCAACACGCAATTCACCAATAACAATGAGCTCAAAATGATGATGCAATGATAAAGCAATCCTTTCCAAGAATTATAACAATGAACATAAAATGATGATGCAATATGGATAAGTTTCAATTTGTAACAATGCATAGAATTCCTGTTATTCAGGTTTTTCTTAGAAAAGAGAGTTCTTAGTACTTAACAATTTCTTGAAAATCTTTAAAAATGATCAGTAGCTGGAGATAATGAAGAGTTAGCAGACTATTGAGAAAGAGTGGAAAGACGACAGAGAAAGCAAACCTTTAGCTCCGTGCTGTATTGAGCAAATGGGAAGCAAGTAAATAGAAGAATTGGCGACCGCTAGACTACCCAAAGTGATGAAAGGCCAAATTTTGCTTCAACACAGCGAGAGAAGAGTGGAAATTGCAAGAACATCAAGTGTATACATCTGAAGTAAGATTACCTGAGTAAGAAATTATTGGAGCGGTCCATCCATTGTGAGCCTTTAAAAAGATTTTTTTTCGAATTTTCATTAAGAATTTTTTACTGTATTTTTTTCTAAGCATTTTCATGTGTTTATTTTTAAGATATTGCAAAATTTAATTTAATTTTTTGAGATTGTTCTGTTTACATGCAAGTGTAATTATCCCGGGCAACGCCGGGTACCTCTTCTAGTCTATCTATATATATAAAGAAGGATGTTTGTGGGTCTGTACGTTTTTTATACAAATCTACAGTTTTATTCCGATCTTGATAAAATTTCGCATACATGACCTTCAAAGCATGAGGAAGGTCACTGTCTACCTCAGATTTCGAAAAAATAATAATTATTGATAAAAAATCGATATTCATGGTTATGGCAGGGCATATTAATGAGAAAAATCTCATGACCAACAATGCAAGACAAAGTTTTTGCAACGATAGGTATCAACAATGGTATCAACACGCAATGCACCAACACAAGGCAGGGATCAACAATATATATCTCATGACCAACAATGAAAGGAAAATTTTGTGCAAGTGTAATTAACCCGGGTAACTCTTCTAGTTATCAATAGAAGATAACTAACTGTTCCGGCCCAGCAGAGCAATCTAAATTTGGCTCTCCTGGTCTTATTCAACGCATAAGTTGAATGCGGAGTCCAGGTAAGTTTAGAGTCAATGACGACACCAAGATCCAGTGTTTTGCTTAAAAATAAAGCTTACATTTGGGAGGATTCGGAAAGTCTCGCAAAAAATAATTGAACAATACTGGTCCCAGGATGTAGCCCTATCGAACACCAGCTTATATTTCATACATAGAAGATAGACTATCTCCAACTTTGGCCTGAAAGAAATGAGCGTATCAGACTAAATATATCCTGGGGGAATCCGTCCATAATCATTTTCTACATTTTAGCACGTGAATTCGACTTGAAGGGGTCAATGAAAAATTCTGAAAAGTTGATACGGCCGAGCCAAGATCTTGATGGTCATATTTCTGAAAATAGAATTTGAAAAAGTTAACCCATTTACAAGTTATCGTGCAAACGGCGGACGGCCGAATAAACGTACAGACCAAGCGTGCATTCTTATAAGTAGCTTTATGCTAAAGCTCCTAATAAATGACTTGTTTGTAGAATGGACATTTCAATTGTTGTGTCCAACTTTAGAAAAAAGAAAATAGTTTTCTTTAACAATGCTGCTATGTTTGGCATACAAATGCTTTTCTGAAATGATGTCAAGCCATTCGTACGTAAATTATGAAAACTAAGTCTTTAAATAATGAGTTTTCAACATACAGGATGATTCAGTCAATTTCTGACCATTTCAGTACTATGATTTATTGACCCATTAATGTTTACAAACTTAGCATTTCAGTATGATATTTTAGGCAGTTCGGAGTTTTTGTTCCCGTGGAAAAGTCTTGATGATATGTTCAATGTGGCCACCACGAACGTTTTGAACTGCTCGCAGCCGAATGGTGAAGTTGTTCATAACTCTATCCAGCATTTCTGCATCCACAAGGGTGCAGCAGTTGACGATGCTTTGTCGCAGCTGGTCTAGGGTTTTTGGTGCTGTAGTGAACACACTGTCTTTAAGGAACCCCCAGAGATAAAAATCACATGGGTTTAGGTCAGGACTCGTAGGGGGCCAAAGAAAGCCACCCCCGAATCGATCTGGAAACCTGTTTGAAATGACACGATTTCCGAATTTCTGATTGAGAAAGTCTAGGACTTCATTAGTGGTGTGAGGCCTAGCCCCATCCTGTTGAAACTATTGATGTCGAAGCGGTATACGCCTCCTTCGCAGCTCGGGGATGAAGAAGGTTTCCAACATGTTAAGGTAAGCCTGTGACGTTACGGTGCCCTCAAAAAAGAACGGACCAATGATGCCTCTTTTGGAAATCGCGCACCAAGCCATAACCTTTCGTGGGTGAAGAGGTGACTTATGGATCTCATGAGGGTGCTGGGAACCCCAAAAACGAACGTTGTGTTTATTAACGTCACCTGACAGATGGAAGAAGGCCTCATCTGACACCCCAGGTTGTCCACAATGTCATGATTGGCTTCCATTTCTGCTCCAAACTCTATCGCAAATTGTTGTCGCTTCTGTCTTCGAGTGTCTGTTAACTCCTGATAAACATGGATCTTATACGGGAACAGGTGTAAACCCTTTCTCAAAATTCGCCACGTCGTGGTATACGACAGCCCTTCTTCAATGGATAAGCGGCGAACAGATTTTTTGGTAGGGGAATCGACCAACCTTGTGCGAACATTTTCGACAACTTCGGCCGTTCGAACACGAGCTTCGCTCCCGCCTTTTTTCTTGCATTTAACACATCCAGTGGCACGAAATTGCTTGACAAAATCCATGATTGCTAGCCTGCCTGGTGCGTCTCGACACTTATACTCCTTCCGTAGCTTTCTTTGCACGGTTACAGGTGATTTTGCCTCGAAATACCATTCGACAACCTTGCATTTCTGCTCTGTTGATAAAGCGGGCGCCATTTTTCAACAATACGATTTTCATGCAGCGCCGTTGCAACAATACAAACTCCAACTATTTAGAAATTCGATATGGCGCTCATATTCTTTCAATTGTTTATCCCTAATGCACGTCATTCGAGTGAAATGGTCAGAAATTGACTGAATCACCCGGTATAAGAAAATAATAATTAAAAAAAAGCAACGACGAAGAAACCTTAGTCTTATCGTCGTAGCAAACTAGGGTTCCTCAAATAACTTGGAGGGTTGGCGTAGGTTCTTTGGCATCTTCAGGTTTTTCCGAGGCCATTGGCGGCACCAGAAGTAATTTCGGTTTTCCGATTTTTTTTCAGGTTGCCAAGGAAAAATGAAATTCACTTTAGGGAACCTTGACAACAAAATCACATCCTTACATGAACGGAAAAATGCACCCCAAAAATAGCTTTAAAAGGAGGAACAAGATCATTTCTACCGAACTGAAATTTACTGGGTGTTGAAACTGTAGTTTATTAAAATTTGCTCAAGTTTATTATGAGAGCAATTTCTTTCTCATCAGAGTTTAATATTGCTGCAAAAGGAATTTTTTTTTAATTTGGCGTACGGAAAATAGGTTTAAACACGATTACGTTTACTGCATTAGTTTTTTTAAAGGTTTATTTAAAAATTCTAATGACGGTCAATTGGTAGCCAAAAAGAAATTGATTCGATGCGTTTGATCTTCATATGAGAATTCTTATTTCTATTATGATCTCGTTCAATTCCCTAGACCCCAGAGTTAAAAAGAAGTCGCTTTATCCTGTTTTGTACACCCTCACCTTCTTACATATCTGCATACAGGATGAAGATTTTTATGGCATACATTTGGTAATACTGTATTATGTTTCACGTTATGAAATCTAAGTTTTACTACCGTTATCACCAAGTCCTGTGAAAACAAATGGAATCGTTGCCGTCTTCATCCTAAAATTATACGAGATTGAATTTTAAGATGACTTTTTTTGAAAGCGTACGAGTTACGAGACGGCTCTGTTTATGTCAACTCGTAAAAGGAATTCTCTAAATTTTTGATCGTTAATTTGGTTGTAACGATTGGGAATCGCAAGGCCGACGAAACTATCTATAGCTCTTAACCGAATCCCCACTATTGTCGTCGTGTTATAGAAATAAATGTTAAGGGAATTCCGTACTATGTGATGGTACATACTGGAAATGTTGAAACGGGCGAGGGCGATCGCAGAAGCTAAAAATAACGCGGAAGAAAAAAAAAATCTCGGTTGAGTGCATGTCCTCCTCCATTTCATAGTGAAGATGGGTCTTCGAGAAATTATAGGAGACACGTGCAGCTGTGCTTTCAACTGCTTTTCTAAAAGGTTCCTTCCTCTCTTGTTAGGGCTTAGGAAAAATAAATAAATAAACTACCGTTGGAAATTGGTTGGCAATGCTTGACGCGTAAATAATATGTTGCCATGACGACGCTCGCGGATCCGGGAAATTTAGGAAGCAGGGAGCGTTGTGAGCCACGGACATAAAAAAAGACCTATTTCTTCATTTCTCGACATTATTGGACATTTAAGATTCCATTGGAGTGAAAACATTAAATAAAATTAAGCGCTTTGAAAAGAAGGCTAACTGAACCATGATTAAAGACCACGCTTAAAAATTAGCTCTTAAGTATGCGCAGTAATGATTTCATTGGTTAAATGAGCAACGTATGTAATACAGTGCCCTCTTTATTTCCTTGTCTAGACTTGGGCAGCTAAAGCAGAACTTATCGGCTTTACGCGTAAATTATATATCAAGAGAAGGGTGGCCACTCCTAGCGATACTAACATTGCAGAATTGAAAAGTAATGGGGCGCTCAAAAAAAACAATGTTGCCATAAATTGTTTCTTCAGACAGTTGTATATTATAAGAAACCTTTGTAAGTATAAATAAGTAATAACTCGTGCCTTAAGCCCCCCCCCCCCCCCCCCCCCCGCAACAACCGATTCTAATCGGATGCTTCAAAATATTCTTATCGGAGTTTGTTAATTTAGCATATTTTATGTTAAATTTATAATGTAAAACTTATTGTAAGTTTTGCCATATATATATGCGATTACATATATATGTTACTGTGAAAGACCGGGTAAATGTCGACATCCTCCAGTAAATGACAACATTCACCAAGTCGCTTTGTGTATGTCCGAAATATTAGCCAAATCTCACCATTTCTCACTTACACCGGTGAATGTCGACAGTCAATATGCACTGATGGCGAATGTCGAAAAATACCATATTTCCATTCATTTTAATTCAAACAAAATAAAAATGTACAAGTAGGCTAGATAATTCTAATAAAACATGAAATAAGACCAAAAATGAAATTCATATGATTTAACGTTTAACAGTCTTATTTATTTATTTTACTTTAACATGACCCATTTTATTTGTTGCAACAACTTAAACTACTATGGCACTTTGAATTGCACAGGACTCCTTTGCTTTTACAGCTGCATTTAGCCGTTGAACACTTCTTTTTGCAATTACAGCGTGTATAGCCTTGTCCTCCACTTTTCGAATTAGCTGAAGCTACTTCTCTTAGCGACACTTCTTGGGTAGAAATGTCATCCAGGGAAAGTAACTTTTCTTTACAAATTACGAACTGATTACGGGTAAAAAGCTGCTTGAGGGTACCATGTTTATTTGCTAATTTATAAAAGTCGGGATCATCTATTCTAACAACAACCGCTAACACATTTCGGGGATCTGTACGTCCACGATCGACATCTGGGACTTGTATTCGTACCGTGTCACCAATTTGGGCGGAAGGAAATTTTCTTTTAGAGATTCGTAACATTTTCGTTGCTTGGAGTAAAAGATTTTCTTTTGCAGCTGCTCTTTTTGCAGAAATTAACCCCTTTTGTGCAGTCAGTGCTTGAGACGAAGGCGTGCAAGGTTGCGATTCCTCTTCAAGAGAATTTTGGTTATTCTCCTGTTGTTGTACAGTCATTGCTTGAGATGAAGGCGTGCAAGGTTGCGATTCCTCTTCAAGAGAATCCTCATTTCCAATTGGAATATGGTCACGGTCAAAATATCCTTCCATGCTATTGACAATTTCTTCGAGCTGTTCTTCGGTTTCAATATTTGTTGGCTCTTTCGACTGGGCAGAGATTTTTGCTATGCCTCTTTTTGGTTTAACGCCAAACAGGGCTTCATATGGGCTCTGGCGTATTCCTTCTTGGTAAGTTGTGTTCTTGGCAAATTGGACAAAGGGCAAACCTTCGGACCATTTCCTTGTATCATTATCGTTCATCCATGCAGTTAACATGTTTTGTATATCCTGATTGGCCCTTTCGACTGAGCCTTGTGTTTGACTATGTCGAGGCTTTCCGTGAACTATTTTGACATCCTTCCACATAGAACATAACTCGGATACGACTCGATTACTGAATTCTCTACCATTATCCGAATGCAATATCGTTGGGGCACCAAATGTTAGGAAAATATGAAGAAGGTATGAAAATATGTATGCCACTTCTTCGGCTGTCTTGGATTTTAATGGTCGTAACTGGATAAACTTCGTCAAATGGTCTTGATATACCATTATGAACTTGCAATCGCCATCCCTGTGTGACTGCAAGTCTATCAGATCTACTTGGCATCTTGAGTTTAAGTCGGAACTGACCATTGGTTTCACAACAATACCTTTTTTAGGCGCACTATGCTTCATTTGACACTGTTTACACAAATTTAAGTACAACATTACAACTTCATATGTAATATTTTTGTATTTAACTTGCAATTCTTTAAGCATACGTGTTCTTCCTGCATGGTTTGTTCTAATGTGAGTTTCGGTACGTATATCGAACAATTCATCATTGGTAACGTAGTACTAGATATTCGTTTCTCCAGGCTTTAATGGCACAATCAATTTTTCTTCATCAGAAATTTTTAAAATGTCGAAACGTTTTAAGCGTCTATAATCCAAAGGTGCACTGCGCTTAGTTTTAGCAGAACAAACTTCGGAAAGTATTTTAGAGTATCTTTCTTGAGAGAAAAAAAACAATTCTCTGCTCGTTTACTTAAAATTAACTCATGTAATTTTTTCAAAAAAAAATATCTGGGTTCACTGTATTAGTCTCGGATAATAACAGGCAAAGTCTGACAAAAATCAACAACACAACACACCTTGTTGACGAGATATTTCAGTTCACACGTGTAGTCCGTACGAAAATCAACTCAACACAACACACCTTGTCGACGAGATATTCCAGTTAAAACGTGACCTGAAACGTGATCTAAAACTCACGTGATCTGACACTCACCAGAGCTCATCTTTGGTTGTCGACATCTACCGGCGAAGGTCCGAATGTATCATAATATTGAAAAATATTCGGTCTTTCACCGACGTGTTTGGTATGTGTCGACATTCGCCGGAGTATGTTGACATTCACTAATTTCGGTCTTTCACAGTAACATATACACTGATTGGAAGAAAGTAATTGGACACTTTCGATTTTAGACGTTTTGTCGAATATCTAGTAAAATACTTGACGAATTATCCTGAAATTTCAGAGGTGTAAAAAGGGAAGGTTTTCTCCCGAAGGCAAATAGGGGACCAGCAAAGAAGTGAACCAAAAAATAATGTTTGGAATCACCCTGTAAAAAATAATGCTTGAAATGCATTGTAACTGTAGCATATGCTTAAGAGGCTTGTTTTACTTTTCTGTGTTAATTTGTATGAGAATAGCACGTATATTCATGGAGATATAAAGGTTTCTTTAAAAAGGTCGAACTGTTTTTGTAAGTTTTTTGTTTATAACACGCAGGATTTTCAACCCAATGCAATGCCATTTACAGGAAACTTGACAAACTACAGTACAGACAACACCCTGCAATCAGAATAGAAAAATATTAAATATTTGATGAAATATGATCATTTTTACTAAATAATGTTTAACTGCGCATGCGTTACCAAATTGTCTTTTGCATAATTTGTTAGCCAAACGTTTAGAGTAGTCTTATAAAAAGCTCAAGGGAATATTGTGAAAATTCAGAAAGATATCGTCGATAGAATGAGTTGAATTTCAGTTGCTCTCAAAAATAAACAAAACGATAAGGGGTTTTCTCCAAATTTTTATTTTTGGATCGGACACCAGTGTCAACTTCTTCTCCTTACGCTAACATGAAAAAATATAGGGAGTGCAAGTGTGACGTCAGTCCTTGAAATTCTTCAGTCACGTGACTCGATTTGGTTCCAAACAAGTCTTCTCGCTTCGGGATTTAACATGGTTCCAACGTAGGGATGGAATAAAATCGCTTTGTATAAGCCCAGTGTTTATAACACATTTAAGATGTGAAATTGTTTAGTTCCTCACTGCTCAAGAAGGAGCCTAAACAGCGATTTAGACATCTATCGTTTTTCCAAAGAAAGAAAGATCCGCGAACGATGGCATTCTTTTGCTAAGTGATTAAAAGTGATTAAAAACCGTTCTAATATTAATGTATAAATTATATAATGGGATTAAATGTCTTAATAATAGTATCAATTACACAAATTAACATAATAATTTAAGAGATGTCATTTTTACTGGCCGCCCGTTTCAACGTTACTAGTACGTATATTGCTTGGTTCCAATGTTTGGAACCAGCGATCCCATTTCCTAGGCTCTCGGCCCGTTCATCGCGCAACTGACGTCAGCTGTGACGTAGTCACTTGCACTCCCTATTGACTTCATAATAGAATATGTTAAAATGAAAGAACTATACCACGCTTTGTGTAATGAACAATATCCTTCCCATTAAGTTAGATCTTGGTTAACTGACTCTCCTGATGTGAGACAAACAGACTTAAATTGGTTCCGGCGGACATTATCTCCAGTTTTCGACAGCGTTTTTTCCCAATGTTATCTCAACTTGGAATTCTTTCCCTTTTGACGTGAGGTACCAAATTATGAACTGTACCTCAAAATCGTGTAGTAATCATAAAATTCATGCACATAGTTTGATATTAGAAGCTCTAAATCATATAACATATCCCATTCTTGGGATGCAATAATTATAATAAATGTAACAATAACGGGGAATATCCCACCAGACAAACCAGAGGGAAAGGTCCCGTGTTGCCCCCAACAGGCCGAAGCCCAAAACAGGGTTAATGAGCAAACGTATAACAAAAATAAAAGTAATAATAATAATTAAGAGATAAGACCGAAAAATAAGTGAAGAAAAAAACAAAATTTAAAATAAAATAAAAAAAAATTAAAAAAAAAAATAAACAAGGGCAATGTTTTGTCCTTATACTCAATTAAGTTAATTTCATTAAAATTGGCGGAGAAATTAATAAATAGTTTCTCGAGTGGAGCAAGACGGTTAAGACAAGTTCTCCATTTAAATAAGTGTTTAAAATTAAAACCAGAGCGGAAACGTTTAAATTCAGTCACCCTGAGATCAACTACGATCTCAGGCGCGCAAATCTTATCGGAATAAAGTTTGGCTAGAATATTAAAAAGGCTTATTCTAATAAAGGCTTATTAATAATATATTTTTGTTTAATTGTTACGTGTACGGGGTGCAGTTAAGATGGCCCTTGAGTATATGGAAGGCTAAATGTTTAGGCAAAGCCTTTTCTAAGCTGAGAATTTATATATGATCAGAAATTTAGATAATGCGATCGTTTCGGTAAAAAAGCACGGCAGCCTATTCAATAACATGGGAACATGATTTTAAACAGCTCTCACAGGACTACACTAACAGATACCAGAAATCTGACTTGAAAACGGAGCATTGATATTTCTTGTATATCCGTACAATTTATAATGGCGTCTGAATATTTTGTTACATTGTAGAGCTGTTAACTCGCACTGTTGCCTGAGAATTGTCAGACTAGGAACAAAATTTTGAGCAACCAGATCCACCCCATGGTACTGACATTGTATCTTGCCTGAAATGCAATTTTTCAGGATGGCAATGTCACCATCGGCAATATCTATTCATGGTTGAGAGGACACGGTTAAACATTTTCCCTGGCTTGCGCGTCACCAGAACTGAATATCATCGAGCCACTCTGGTTTGTTCTGAAAAGCCGCCCTGTGCCTTTGACGGAACGTAAACTTGAAGAATATTATAAGATTCCAATACCACTATGTAGGACTTGTAACTTCCATTCAGATTATAGTGTATGCCAACGGTTGTTTTTACACTACGTTAATAAAGGTTTCTCTTACGTTACGAGGCGCTTCTGTCAATTTGTCCAAACTCTTTATAATATACTGTTAAGTGCAGACTGACTAAATTTAATGACAGAGAAATTTCAATAATGGGGGATTGAAAATGTGGAGCTTAACCTCCAGTCCGAAACCTCTAATGGACATATGGATAGCATATGCATGAATACAGTGAGTCAGGACACGATATCACAGATCATCCAGATACTTACTGTCGTGGCCAGCTCCATCTCCACACCTCTCTCTAAAAGTTAAATTGTTGAAATGAACCCAACAGAGAATCACTACATGAACCCCATGTATGGCGATTAACTGTCAAACGCAAATCAACACCGTACGATCAGCAATTTCTTCAGGACACCTTGACCGCATCGACCGCACATCGACTCGGTCCACATTATACTATCGCCTTGGTCACTTTCTTTATTCA
Organism: Rhysida immarginata; assembly: GCA_023313115.1. NCBI lineage: Eukaryota > Metazoa > Arthropoda > Chilopoda > Scolopendromorpha > Scolopendridae > Rhysida > Rhysida immarginata. The sequence continues at coordinate 4,809,392 of JAHWFO010047825.1, read as the reverse complement.
TATGCTACCTTCTAAAATTAAATCCTCTCTTCACCACCTGTTTGTCCAGGTTTATTCTGGGTTATAGTTAGAATGATTTTAAGCCGATCAAAAACCTACTCAACTGATAGAAAGAAAAATAACTCCAAAACCACTATTCCACATAATAAACTTTAATGACT